>VDFB02219009.1:0-12653 GCA_007258455.2 Sequoia sempervirens
AAATGAATGGTTCCTCAGTGTGTCGTCTAGGCTGAATTTATTGCGCAACCCTTTTGTCTCAATGGTATCTTCAGATTTACTTGGTTTATATATAGGTTGAGATCCATGGGTGGTTTTGCTTTGTCTCGTGGGAGAGATCCTTTATTGGCACTCTGTTCTGTTGTACCCAAAATTAAATTTTTGCTTCAAAAGGCATTTTGATAAAATGGTCTAAATCTTGTAAAATTGTCATCAAAAGTCAGTTTTAGGTCAAACGAAGCATGGGCTTTTTGTGGGTTTACTGTCCAGAGGATACTAGCAAATTTTGAAAATTTTGAAAATTAGGGTTTCATACCCCTGTTTTCAGGAAAAACCCTAAAAATAGGATCTTTCCAGAAATGACTGAAAATAATTTTGATTGGCTTATTTCACTTCACGATCACACTGGTCAAGTCAGAATCAAGAAAAAGTCACTTTTGCTCTGGTGGGTCTACTTCACTTTTTTAAGAGAAAAGTTAGGACCTTCGAGGTCAACAGTGGCAGATGGCCAGATACCAGGTGTCGAAATCTAAGCCTCAAACACTTTAGTGAAGATTCTATGGCGAGAGGCGCTCGAAAAGATGCTTCGCGACGGAAGGGATTTTCAAAAGGAGATTTGAAGATTCAAAATGTTTGAAAATTTTCAAAGTCTGGAGCATAAAAGTGCCCTTGCTAGCCAGGGGCGCCCAAGGTTTCAAAGGCACAGATTGACTTTTTTGGGATTTGCCACTTCCAAGAAGTCTTCTCTAGAATTCTTCTAGCTTCGCGATGAACTTGCCAGCCAGTCTAGGAGATCTATCTAATTTGAAGATCAAATGAAGAATGGAGAAAGACAAAGGGAAATGAAGTGTTGGCGTTTAAATTAGCACCTCTGGAGTGCTGATTGTAAACGTTCAGCTATTTCAAATGTTTTGCAACACTTCTTCGTTATTTAAAGAGGAGAAGTCCCTCTCTGCTGGGAGCAATGCGTAGGGAAGGGAAATGTTAACTAAGTTCCTATCTTTTTATGCTTCAGCGGCAGGACACAAGGATGCATAAACACAATGCGCCGTAGCTAAGCTTTTCTCTGGTTTCTGCAGATCTTAACTACGACTAACTAGCTTCTATCTATCCAATACCTTCAAGATGAACAGAGCATGAGGGTAAAGGGAGGCGGAATGGGATGGTTGGATCACTTGAATTCCCGTCTCCAGAGGATATGACCGAGGCTCTGAACTCTCGGGTATACAGGGATAAGGTTGGTACAAGCAAACACTCTGCACGGTAAACTAGATCTGAGATCTGCCAAGGAGGAGGGACTCCTATCCGAGGTATGAGCTTAAGAAATAGTTTACTAGAAACAACAAAATCACGATGCCTTGGCCAACGAGCTTGCTAAGGAGGAGGGACTCCTATCCGAAGTATAGCTTGGAAGTCAACACATTAAACAACATCAAACGATAACTGTCAATAACGAATATCCAAGGAGGAGGGACTCCTATCCGAGGAGGGAAATGAGACAACAAGTTATTAGACACAAGGCGTAGACATAACTCAAATAAGATGATCAAAACGCAAGCGCCTTCTGATATTCTTCTTCAATGCTTCATCAACGAACTACAAAAGTTGGGAAAGCAAAGGCACGAAATCATGCACAATTACAATCGTCCAACGAACTCTCATCCAAGAGTGAACAAGTATTCGCTTTCAAAGCTGTTGGCAACAATGGCCAGCAATTTTGCATAGCAAGTAAAAGTTAAACAAATAATGAGCCCAAGGCTCTTATTTATAGAACTCAAAGGTGGGCAACCCCAAAATCTCCTTGAGTTAAATGATTCTTGCCAATCAATTAGCAAGATTTATTCCTAAAAGGAACAAAGCGATTAGCTGGAAACCACTTGATTAGCGAAAGTAAAAGTCAAGCTGGAAACTACTTGAGTTGGTAGAAAATATAAAGGTGAACTTAAATGTAAAGTATCCCTCCAAAATAGACATCCACATTTAGTGGAGATCTAAGATCCACAAATCATGGAAGCCAATTAGACATCCTTAATCAGTGGGATCTGACAATGCATGATTTAAGGGATATGGAGTTAACTTGAAAGGGACATCAAGTTAAACTCAAGTATCATAAATGCCACTTGGAGGGTAGGACGTCCTTCTTTGGTGCATTTATAGCTTTTATCATTTCACCATTTCTGGTCAACAGCTCCTTGATCTGTGTGTTGACTTCTTCCGTCTCCGGATAGTCAATGCTTTGATGACACGACATCTCTTCTTGCGCAAGCTATTGCTCTTGGTAACTTTGGCGGCTTCGTGCTTGGAATGATCTCTTCGCAGCTGGCAAGTCAAGGTGCTTACTGCCACGCGGGAGATGGTAATATTGGTCTTTTTGCTGCAAGATCAGTCTTTCTTTCTTCTTCGTCCAGAGTAATTGCTGCAGGTCTCCACTGAGCGGGACATGTATTCTTTTCAAAGATAAAGATCCGTAGACTGCTGATGATGTCCGTTTGCTCTCCAGCAATGTGTGTAAGATCTGGTTGGAGAGTTGCTGGTGCAAGGTTTGGTTGCTCAATTGGAGCCCAAGGATGCCAAATTGTCATTCTGTGAAGAAGAACTCGCCTGTGGACTGTAAACACGGATGTGTTCAGACAACAAAAACCACTGAAAATGGCGCCACAGAAGTATTTTTCGAAAAATCTGGCACATGGGTTTTGTTAGGTGCTTCAATCTTTGAACAAGACCCAGTTCCTCAAATTTTGATTACGAAACTTTTTCGGAAAAACCCCCAAAAATAGGGGCAGCAAGTATGTTGATTTTGATTTGTGAATGGGTTCCTTTGGAAAATTATCTTTGGATCTACCAGTTGATCGATCGATGTAGCCGCCACCTTTTGAAATGCGAAAACCCTAAGACAAGAAGAGAGAAGTAGACAGAAGATGGATTGGAAGTTTTTATATCTGACTCTCTGAGAAAATCGTCTCGAATCCAACCTCAGATTAGCAATCTTCTTCTGCTTCAGATCTGCAAGAAATATCGAAGAACGGATGAAAACCTTGGCCAGATCTGTAAATGGCGTCCTTGAGAGCTTATGGCTGTTCTTGATCATCAACCTGCAATGAAATAATGAAGTGGGATGTCTATACCTTGATTACATAGACTCAAGCCTTAGATCCACAAGTTTGGGGACCTAACTCACGATCAAAAGTGATTTTGGCTTGATCTAAAGTTCAAAAAGGTGATTTCCACCGATCGTGGAGTGTTTTAGCCAAGTTTTGCTCAAAATATCTTGACTTTAGTCAACAACTTGACCTTTGACTTCTTCAAGGCGTCCCTTTTGATTTTTTGCAAGTTCTTTATTATTTTCTCTCTTGAACAACCTCAGTTTGATCCTGAATCTGGCTTGATCTGTTGATCCTGAGATGATGCTGACACCTTCACTGCTGAGCTGGATTTGACCTGAAGAGAAGTGCTTGGGAGACTGCATGATAAAAACTGAGTTTTAGGGCTTCAAAAGAATGGGCGCCTTTCCCAAGAAAGGGCGCTTTTGCCAATGCCTTAGTGATTTTTCAATCTTCGTTCTTCAGTTTATTTGAAATGACCTCCCGTGCCTTGAATTGGATTTCTCGTTGATTGGAGAGTCAGATGTTTTCACTTGATGTCTTATCAGGTTCCTAGCTCTGCTTCGCCAGAAATGACTGTCTTCAGGAAATCTGAATCTCAAATTAGGGTTCCTTTATTCAAGGGCGCCTCTCCTTGAAAAGGGCGCTTTTGCCTTTTAGCCTGATTATTTTCATCTGGAAAGTTGCCTACTTTGATTCAGATTATCCGTTGACTGCTTTGACAGATGTTGATGCTTGCAGTTGCGTTTCTGAGATCTACTTGGGCTGAGAGAGTTATCCTAGGAAGCCTTTTGTCATTGGTCAGCATTTGGAAGTCCAAAAGAAAGGGCGCCTTTCTTTTGAAAAGGCTCTTTTTCCTTATAACTTCGCCGTTAACTGTGGTTTCCTGATATTTCCTTGAACTGCCTCTTTTTGCTTCATCAGCAATTGCTAGTGATCTGTTCATCGGATGATCTGGATGTTTGTTTCACTATTGAGCCAGCAATCAAACGTTGAGAATGACTGCTTCGGATGATCTTACTGACTTTATTTGACCTTCAAAGATCATGGGCGCCCCTGCTTGAAAAAGGCGCCTTTTCAACATGTGAGCAATCTCCCCTTCGTAACATCTCCAGAGTTAGTCAAATTTTGATCTTTTTTAATTTCGGGATTCTCCTTCATCAAATGGCATCTTTTTCGACCTTTTCCGCCATGGTTGTGTCGTTGAAGCTTTTGAAGCTTAGCTTTCAGCACCTGGTACTGGCCAATTTGCCATTAATGGCTGTGGAGCTCCTAACTTTGTTCCTGAAAAAGAGAAATAGACCCACCAGAGTAAAACATGTCTTTTGATGATTCTGACTTGACCAATGTGATCGTGAAGCCTTTTAAGCCTATGAAAATCATTTTTGATTATTTCTGGGAAAGTCCTATTTTCGGGGGTTTCCCTGAAAATAGGGGCGAAAAACCCTAATTTTCAAATTTTCAGAATTTTGCACGTGTGTTCTTAGACAGAAACCCATCAAGATTCTATGATTGGTTTGACCTAAAACTGACTTAACATGGCATTTTAACAAGATTTAGCTCAATTTATACAGAATGCCAAAAAAATTAATTTTGGGTATAACATGAAGTTAGTCAAAATTTGATTAACATTGATGGGGAAAAGTGCCCTTGCTAGCCAGGGGTGCCCAAACTTTTGAGGCACCAAATGCAACTTTTTGAGCAAATGACATCTAAGATGTTTGTCTCAAACTTGATCAGGCTTTGCAATGAGTCTGTCAGCGGATTAATCGGATTTGCCAAATAACCAGAATCAGGAGTCAAACAAAAGGATTTAGTCATGGAAGTCAAAGTCAAATTATGAGTTCAAAGCTCGAAAGCATGTCTGCTAGCCAGGGGCGCCTAGGATTTTGAGCCCTCAAAAGCAGTTGCTAGGGTTTGCTAAAATATTCATCCTAATCGAAATTCTTCAAGCTTTCCATTGAATATCTTAGCCTGATCAGAAGAATTGTCAGTAGCCGACAGCTGCAGATTGAACGAAGAACGAAGCACAAAGGACAAAATTAGAAAGTTGTAAAAATGGTTAAGTTTGGCAATAAAAGCACCCCTATTGGCCAAAGTTGCCCAAGATTTTAAAATGCCAGATGTAGTCTTTAGGGTTTATGCCCTCTAAAAGATCATATTCAGTTTTGATCCAGTTCCGTAGTCAACCTGTTAGCCAGCTCAGGAGATTTGTCAAGTACCGGGAAATGCAGACTGAAGGGAGGTGAAAATCCTTGAAAATTTTCAAAGTATGATGAGCAAAAACGCCCCTGTTGGCCAGGGGCGCCTAGAGTTTTGATGATCCAAAAGTCAAAATTAGGGTTTGCAACCTCAAGAAGTTCCTTTTCAGTTTTGATCCTACCCTTCAACGAGACTGTCAGTCAGTCTACTGGATTTGTCAGTCATTCAAAAATAGTGATCAAACAGAGGCTTTGGTGACGTTTGCAAAGGCTAAAAAATGGGAAATTTCAAAAAGTTTTTAAGTCTGGAGACGTTGGCATCCAAAGTCAACTTTGACTTGAAGATATTTTTGAAGTGAATGTGCATGCTTTGGATGCCCTTAAATTTAGGGATTTGATAACTAAACTCAGACTGATGAGTAGTCTTCAGTTAACAACTCCAAACTGAATTGTGAACTACTTCATTCTTCTTGTTAATTATGTCCTTTCTCTTATGCATGATTTTTTACGCCTATTGAAGGATTAGTCTTCATTCTGTTGACTAAATGGAGGTCCAATCAGGTTGCTTCATCTCTAAATTTAGGGATTAACTGGATGAGACGCCTCTATTCATGTAAAATCATTTAATTAAGCATTTGGGCTTCCATTTTCTTCACCAGAGGTTGAAGACAAGTTCATATTTTCTCATGCAACCACGATTTGAAGGCGCAACAAGAGGAATTTTTCAGATTTGTTCGAAGATTCATGATTGGATTGCACAGAAGAGCACATTGGCAACATCAATTTTTCCAGAGTAATTTTTCAGAACAAATTCTCTTTTTCTTCAGTTTTTCAACAATCTGGGTCATCAGGTTTTCGACTTATCTTGAAGATCAACAACTTTTTCTTCGAAGCTTCTACCCTAAATTTTAGGGTTTTCTCTTTCTTCTGTCTTTTTCTAAAATTGATCAATTGGGTTAACTATGTACAAAATTGGCTAGAAAACCTATGTTCCAGAATTTTTTAGCCACTTCGGGCTGAAAGATGAAGGCTTTGCATGGTGGTCAAAAAGACATCTTTTTCAAAATCTGGTCATCTGGGTTTGTTCAGCACATCGTTGGCAACAAAACCCATGTTCCAAAAATTTTCGAGAAAATTGCCCCGCTGCTTCCCTCTTTTGAAGTTTCCTTTGCATGGTGGTGAAAAAGTCATTTTTTTCAAAAAAGGACAATCTGGGTTTGATCAACACAACATTCTCAACAAAACCCACGTTTCAAATTTTTTTCCAAAATTCTGCCCCTGAGGAAGTAGTTTAAAGCTATTTTTAGCTTTTTCAAAAGTTTGTCCGAACATATCCAAGTTTCTAGTCAAAAGTCTAGTTTTTCAGTATGCAATTCAATCCAATTGAATACAAGACCAAATCGGTCTTGATTCATGACTTCTTGAAAACTTTTGACACTGACTTGTGCCATGTTCATCCAATGATTAATTTGAGCACTTTGGAACGCGTAGATAGTACTACAATCAAGCATATTGATCGCTTCGGATTGTTGGCAGCAACTTCTATTCCCATCACAGTGTTAGATCTCGAGTTTGTCATTGCATGCACCATGCATACAACCCTTCTACGTGACAAATTCAATCAACAAATGGGCGAGTTGTTTGTAGCTTCAAGCCGAGTTGTCAAGACTAGTATGCTTTTCTTGGACAGCAAGAGGATGCGGAAGGTAGTCCCAGGTTTAGATCCGCCAATTGTACATCCTTCACTACTTTCCTCCTCCAAGGGAAAATCCAGAGTCAAGACCATGAGCAATCCGCCCAAAGGTTTCGAGGTTAGCGGAAAGACGAAGAATTTGAAAGGAAACGCAAGTCAACAAGAATAACTAGCAAAGATGGCTTGGAGTAAACAACCAGTTAGATCTCACGATTTTCTCCAAGGATAGAGTCAAAGACAACAGCCAACTCAACATCACTCTTGAGTTCAGATTGCTGATTTCATGCATGTTTATCTCTTCCTCGAGAATATCTTTTGGTGGAGTTGGAACTGTCAATTAGGTTTTAGTTAATTGATGTCAATTATCAGTTGACTCTCATATCAATAAGACTTGCATGTTGGCAAGTCCAGTTAGTTTTAGTTTTAGACTAGTTAATTGAGGTAGTCTTTCCAGTTAACTACTAGTTTTCTTTGTTTAGACATAGGAATAAATCTTGCGTGTTGGCAAGATGTTGTACCCAAAACGAAATTTTTGCTTCATTAAGGCATTTTGATTAAAATGGTCTAAATCTTGTAAAATTGTCGTCAAAAGCCAGTTTTAGGTCAAACCAAGCATGGGATTTTTGTGGGTTTACTGTCTAGAAGATACTGGCAAAATTTGAAAATTAGGGTTTTTGGGCCCCTATTTTTAGGCAAAACCCTAAAAATAGGATCTTTCTAGAATTGATTGAAAATTATTTTGATTGGCTTATTTCACTTCATGATCACATTGGTGAAGTCAGAATCAAGAGAAAGTCAGTTTAGCTTTGGTGGGTTGTTTTCACTTTTTCAAGAGAAAAGTTAGGACCTCTGAGGTCGCCAATGGCAGATGGCCAGATACAGGTGTCAAAATTTAAGCCTCAAACGCATCAGTGAAGATTCTATGGCGAAAGATGTTCAAAACGATGCTTTGCGACGGAGGGGTTTTTCGAAGTGGTGAAAATCATTGAAAATTTTCCAAGTCTGGAAATAAAAGAGCCTCTGCTAGCCAGGGGTGCCTTAGCTTTCAGAAGCTCAGATCATATTTTTGAGATTTGTCACTTCCAAGAAGACTTCTTCAGAATTCTGCTAGCTTCGTGATGAGCTTGCCAGCCAGTCCAGAAGATTTGTCTAGCACCCAAATTTGAAGATTAAGTGAAGAATGGAGGAGAATGACGTAGATGAAATTAGTCAAAATTTGACTAACTCTGGTTGGGAAAAGCGAGCCTTGTAGGCTAGGGGCTCCCAAGAATTCAAGGCATTAGATGTCAGTTTTTGGCATTGACTATCTCCAAATGAACTTTTCAGCTTCAGTTCAGGTTCGCAACGAATTTGTTCGCCAGTTTGCAATATTTGTCATATGGTAGCAATTGTTGATCGAATGGACACGTAAAACAGAGATGAATTGGAGAACATCAAGGCAAAAGCGCCCCTGCTAGCCAGGGGCGCCCATCATTTTGGGCATCTAGATATGGTTTTCGAAGACTGTCTTCTTCATGGCATTTGCTTAGCATCTTGTCAGCTTCGCAATGAATCCAATAGCAAGATCACGGGACCTGTCTAACACCCAAATTTGAAGATTAAGTGAAGAATGGAGGAAATGAAGTTGGTCAAAATTTGGCTCTCTGGTTTGGAAAAGTGAGCCCTATTTCCCAGGGGCGCCCAAACTTTTGAGGTACCTAATGCAACTTTTTGAGCAAATGACACCTAAGATGTTTGTCTCAGACTTGATCAGGCTTCGCAACGAGTCCATCAGCAGATGAATTAGAGTTGCCAAATGGTTGGAATCAGGAGTCGAACATAAGGTTAAAGTCAAGGTCAAAAATGTTAGCTCAGAGCAAAAGCACCCCTGGAGGCTAGGGGCACCTAGGGTTTTGAGCTCTCAAATGCAATGGTTAGGGTTTGCTCAAATACTCGTCCTGTGTGGAAGGCTTCTAGCTTTCCATTACATATCTTGGTCTGATCTGAAGACTTGTCAATACCCAACAGTCAGAGATTGAATAAGAATCAATAAGTTGCAAAAATGGCTAACTTTGGAAATAAAAGCGCCCCTGGAGGCTAGGGGCACCCAAGTTTTTGACTTGCCAGATGATGTTTTTAGGGATTATGTCCTCCAGAAGATTATGTCCGGAATTGAACCAGCTCTACAGTGGACTTGTCAGCGAGCTCAGGAGATTTGTCAAGTGCCAGAGAGTGCAGGATGAAGAAAGGTGGAAATCAAGTTCAAAATGTTGAAAATGCTTGAAATTTGACTAAGTCTGATGCGAAAAAGCGCCCCTGGAGGCCAAGGGCACCCAAAATTTTGGTGGCTCAAAAGTCAGAATTAGGGTTTGCAACCTCAAGAAGCTCCTTGTTAGTTTTGATCCTGCTCTTCAATGAGATAGTCAGCTAGTCTACTGGATTCCTCAGTCATTCACAATCAGTGATCAAACATAGGCTTCGGTGACATTTGCAAGGGCTAAAATGGAAAAATTTCAAAAAGTTTCTAAGTTTGGAGAGTTGGCAGTTAAAGTCAAACTTTGAATTTTGAAACTAAAGTGCTTTGGCCGCCCTATAATGGTGGGATTTTTGAGCTGGATTAAAATAGTATTAAAACTCCAATCTCACCTCCAAATCGACTTGCAAATGACTTAATTTTTCTTGCATGAGGCATAATTTCTCTTTGCATGCTGGGGGGCGCCCATCTTAAGGTTTTATCTTCATTCAGTTAACTGAATTGAGGTCCAATGAGGTTATTTCATCCTAAATTTAGGATTTAATTGAAGGTGACGCCTTAATCCATGAAGTTTATTCATTAAAGCACTTGGGCGCCTATTTTCTTCATCACAGTTGAAGGAAAATACATTTTCTTGTGCAAGCAAGATCTGAAAGCGCTACAGGTGATATTTTTTAGCGTTCTTCGTAATGCCAGGTTCATCTTTTGAGCACGTGCATATCAGACTTCATCAAACTTCATTCAAGGCATAGGCGTTTTTCTATAGAGACAAAATATAATTTCTATTTTCTCTCTCTCAAATTCTTCTATCCTTGTCTTAGGTTTTCTCTCGCATGTCAAAGTAAACGACATCTTTTTTAGAATTTGGTCATCTGGGTTCACTCAACGCAACATTGGCAGCAAAACCCATGTTGCATAATTTTTCAAGAAAATTGCCTTGTTACTTCTCATTTTGAAGTACTGTGCTTTTTTCCGAAAATTCTTTTGCATGTTGGTCAAAAAGTCAACTTTTTGAAAAACGAAAAAATTGGGTTTGTTCAGCACATTGACACCTACAAAACCCATATGCCAGTTTTTCTTGGGAAAAATAGCCCTTAGTGCCCCTACAGCCCCTGCGGTTACTGAAAAGCTTTTGCATGCCTTAGTAAAGGTCGCTTTTTCGAATTTATGATAATCTAGGTTGACTTAGAATTTCATTCTCTACAAAACCCATATGCTAGATTTTTCTCGGCAAAAATTGCCCTCGCAACCCCCACTGCCCCTACTACTTCTATTTCAAAAAGTCATTGCATGCCAAGGCAAAAGGCATTTTTCCGAATTTTTGACGTTGTGGGTTTGCTTAGAAATACTTTTCTCTACAAAACCCACGTCTTAGAATCTTTTGTAAAAATTGCTCCTCGACAAGGCATTTTTAGCCTTGCCAGAAGTCATTTTTAGCCTCATCGGAAAAGTTGTCAGAATATAGCTGTGTTTATAGTCAACAGGCTAGTTTTTCAGAATGTAGTTCACTCAAATTGAATTCAAGGCCAAATCAGTCTTGATTCACGATTTCATAGGAAAAGCTGACACCGTTTTGCATCAATCGCATCTGGAGGGTTGATTCAAACAATTTGACAGGCGTAGTCACTCGAAGTCCACATGGTTTCATACCCCATATAGCTGATAGCCTTCCCAGGCCAGTTTAGAGGGTTGAATACTGTTTGGATTTTGCATGCGCAACGTGTTCGTGTGCATTTCTCATAGCTAGAGTGTTCACAGTCAAACTTTGCGGTTTCATCATGCAACACTCTTCCATTGAGAAGAATCAAGAAAAGCGTCAGAAGCATCAAGCTATAGAAGAAACAAAGATCATCACTCCAGTTACGGAGCCATCAAAGTTACCAGTTAGTAAACTGTCAGTTTAAGTGTGCAAATATTTCTAGGATTGGTCAAGTTGCTGACAAGCAGTGAATCGACAGTTGATACATGTGACGACCTCTAGATGATAAGGCAATTTAACAATTTCTTGGAGGAGTTAATTGCTCGAGATCACAACTAGTGGACAGGACGTCCCACCATTCCAAGATAGACATTAGACACAACAGCTAACTTGATGCCTCTTTTCGAGTTAACTCGCTGTCCCACATATCATTGCATGTCTATTTTGGAGTCATCTATGTACAGTTGGAGTTCTCATTTAGTTTTCAGTTTCAGTTAACTGATGTTAGTTATCAGTTGACTCTCATATCAATAAGGACTTGCGTGTTGCACAGTCCAATTAATTTAGTTTAGAATCAGTTAACTAAGGTAGTTTTTCCAGTTAACTGTTAAGTTGCATACATTTAGACTTCAGAATAAATCTTGCATGTTTGCAAGACTGATGTTAACTCAAGGAGATTTTAGGGTTCCCTACTCCTTTGAGGTTCTATAAATAAGAGCACCCTTTCTCATTTGTATTTTAACTTTTGTTGTGATAACAAATTGCTGAGCCACCTTGCCGTGCAATATTGCTATTTTGTACTTGTTCACTTTGTTAATATAAAGCTGGTTTGATCGTTCATTGTGTTAGGTCTTTCATGCAATTTGTTGTCCCAGATTTATTTGTTTTTAAATAATCTTGTTTCATATCTACACCTCGGATAGGTGTTCCACCTCCTTGGGAATTTATAAATAGAGATTATTGTTTGATGTTGTTATTAATAGTCTTTCTTTCATATCTACACCTCTCATAGGTGCTCCACCTCCTTGGGAATTTAGAAATAAAGATTGTCGTTTAAGTGTTGTTTCCAGTAATCTACTTTTAGCCTACACCTCGGATAGGTGTCCCGCCTCGTTGGGAATCCTGAGAACTAGCTTGTTGTTTGATGTTGTTTCCAATAACCTTCATTTCAGCCTACACCTCGGATAGGTGTCCTGCCTCCTTGGGAATCCTAATTTAAAGTTTATCATACACCAATTCCCTGCTCCTAATTCCTCTTGCCTTGTTTATCTAGAGGAGATAGGATAGTTTTAGTGTTAGCCTAGTTGTAGTTAAGATTTGCGGAAACCAAAGAAAAACCTTAGCTGCAATGTATTGGGTTTCTTAACCTTGTGCCTCTACCAGCCGAGTAAAAGAGATAGGATTTTAGAATACTTTACTTTTTCACGCATATCAACAAAAGAGGGAGCTTCCCCTCCTAATTTGAAGAGCAGTTAATACTGTGCATAGCTGTTTGTTGCCAATACGCACTCCAGAGGTGCGAATTGTAACGCCAACACAAGACTAAATGTTAACTCAAGGAGATTTTAGGGCTCCCTACTCCTTTGAGATTCTATAAAAAAGAGCAACCTTGCTCATTTGTAATGTCCCAAAATTTTATAAGTCAACATTGTGGTTAAATAATTAATTCAATGTTATCGAAAAGGCTAAATTTAAAAGACAACTTAAA
>VDFB02219010.1:0-11264 GCA_007258455.2 Sequoia sempervirens
GCACATACAACTCAATCCTGCTTTGTGGGCATATCGCACTAGCATCCGTACTCCCACTGGAGCCACTCCATTTTCCCTTGTCTTTGGAGCCGAAGCCATCTTGCCCATAGAGGTCGAAATTCCATCCCTACGAGTCTCTATGAAAGGTCTAATCACTGATGAAGAATATCGACAGTCACGACTGCATGAATTAGAAATGCTAGATGAACACAGACATAATGCCTTGAACCACTTACAGGCATATCAAAATCGTCTTTGCAGAAACTACAACAAAAGAGTGATGACTCAAAAATTTGACATTGGTGACTTGGTTCTCATGCAGAATCCTAAGAATCAGTCCGACAGAGAAAAACTAGGCAAGTTTGAGCCCAATTGGCTGGGTCCATACATCATCACTGCGTCATTTGGTTATGGCGCATATCAGTTGGCTACTCTAGATGGTGAACAATTAACAGAGCCAATCAACAGTCTGCATTTACGCAAGTTCTATACATAGCATCAGAAAGTCTGGCCGATAACCAAAACATTACAAATAAAATAAAATAAAATAAAAGAAAATAAAATAAATAAAAAATAAATAAATAAAAATTGACAAAAGTAAAGAGAAATAATTCATCCAACAGTGAAAACCTGGTAAACAGGCGCTTTGGATAAGTACCATGGTGAAAACTTGGCAAACAGGCACCATGTGTAGTCGATCATTGCTTTGACATCTACTATCACTCTATCTACCTTCATCCATAATAAACATCCATTTTGCTAAGATTTATCACAACGTTTCACCCTGACATCACAACATTTCTTTCCATGGCCGACAGTGATTGACATCGAAGTCTTGTGCATCGCCTATCATCCATACTGGTCATGTCCTTTCCATCAACTTGACTAGGGGCAATATTTTATCATGAGACTACAGTGGGTATCGGACATGGTCTTGACAATCGAAAAAGTCCTGAACAAATCCTAAAAATCATAAAAAGTCCTGAAAAAATCATAAAAATCATAAAAAGTCCTGAAAAAATCATAAAAATCATAAAAAGTCTTAAAAAAATCATAAAAATCATTAAAAAATCACGAGAAAAAAGACCTAAAATTAAAAATGTCTTGAAAAAAAAGACCTAAAATTGAAAAAATGTCATGAAAAAAAGACACAAAATTGAAAAATGTCACAAGAAAGCACAAAAACATCCAAATAACATCACAAATCCCAAAAACAGAGTCAAAGTTAGTAATGTCAGTCGTGTTATTCTTTGTCCCAGTTGAACTACGTGGTCTCTATGCATTTGCTACGTAGGCAAGGCCATCAGTCGATGTGCCCCTGAGGCCCCCTAGGTTCAGTCCCTTAGGGTTTGTCAGGTCAAGTCAAAACATGTCAATTCATCTTCAATTTGTTCGTATGTCCCCGTCGAACTATGAGGTCTCTGAGTGCACGACGTAGGCAAGGCCATCTGTCGATGAGCCCCCGAGGCCACCTAGGTCAGTCTTTTAGGGTTTGTCATTTTGGTCAAATAAGTCAGACATAGTCACACTCAAAAACAAGACAATCATTTGAAAGTCAACACTCAACTCGTGAACCAACAGACAACATAGCCAAGTCAGTCATCAAGCCAAACATCTGTCAAATTGCCAACACAATGTCAACCTAGTCACTTTATGGTCTTCAAGATGTGTCCTTGGAATTGGACCCCGTCAAAATGTCATTTGCCTTTTCAGGATGTGTCTTTCCTGACAACAAGCTTCATCACCTAGTCATTGGCCTTTTCAGGATGTGTCCTTCCTGATGACAGGCTTCGTCACATAGTCATTGGCCTTTTTAGGATGTGTCCTTCCTGACGACAGGCTTCATCACATAGTCATTGTCCTTTTCAGGATGTGTCCTTCCTAACAATAGGCATCATCAAATCGTCAATAACTGTTAGACTATCAAATCGTCAAACTGTCAAACTATCACACAATCAACCTTTGACACACAAGTCTTGGCAAACATATTGAATGGCTGTGATTTTGCTGGTCTATTTTTTTTCTTATATTTTTTGTTTTGACTCTTGGTCATGTTACTAGCTACCTCAAGGATGTCCCATGAAGGATTTAGAGGAGCAATGATGTCTCATGGCCTAATTTTTTTTTATTGTTGTCTTTGGTGTGTCTTGACAAAAAGACTGGGGCAACTTGGCCTTTAGTATGAGTTAGGACATTCCTTGTCTGTGGCTGTCTATTTTTCACAAGTGGACGACCTTGCACACCTTGGTCTATGTCATATCATGGCGTTTGTTGTCCATTTGTCACATTTTACCGCCCAATGATGATTATGCAATGCCTATGATGTTATTTGGAAAAATATTGAAGTATTCCTTTTTCATCCTCACATCCATGATTTCCACGCTAACATTTCTTCTATTCCTTCATCCTCTAGTCCTCTCATCCATTTCGAGAGGACACTCATGTTCTTTCAACCCACCTATCCTCTCGAGGGGGCATACCACTACCTCCTCGTCATCCTTCCTCTCCTCACTTTCACACTGGGGCAATTTTTTTTTACTTGTTCTTTGACACAATGCGATAAACTGCATCATGTCAAAGAGGGGCAAAATGTAGACACATAAAAATGGGTCTCGACTTGCAAACCATACTTTCTACGATGACCATGCTTCTCCCTCAAATCATTCAATTATTTAATCACATTCTAATGTCATAATTATTCCTCCATGATTATTTAAATAAATAAATTACATTTATTTATTTAAACACGTCACTAATTAATCCTTATTTCCTCCATAACATTATCATTTATCCTTCAATCAAATAAATTTATTTATTTAGCCCACTTTCCATCCCACCAAAACAAATAATTAAAATAATTATAAATATCAAGTCTTTTGTCTCATTCCCACTTATGAATTAAATCATTATTTAATTCATAAGTCAACATTCTCCATAAATTAAATAATTTATATTATTCCAACTACCTATTATTCTCCACCTTTGATTTGATTATCTCCAATTAAATCCCAACCCTTCATTTCAAGGCTTGCCCTAACTTTGACCTAATGTTGCCCTAACCCTAATCCTCCTTATGACATTGAATCCTAGCCGTTGATCTTAGGGCTTCACCAACTTTTAATCATGTCCGTCCATTCACCATTTGGAATTCTTTAAAAGGCCCTCTTCCAAGTCATTTTAGACAAGAGTTATACTCAACATACTTGAGAGAGCTTTTGAGCACTTAAGCATACACATTTCTTCAATATTTTGCTTGGATTTGTCATAGGTTATAGTTGCACTTCAAATTTGAGGGCAATTATATCATTTTTAGCAAGATGGAGAAGACCAATGGAGGTGAATCAATGGAGGCTTGAAGACTAGGTGATGTTGTTTCATCTATTTTGCTTCTTACTTTCTATTGTTCTCTATTGTTGATTGAGGATTAAGTTATTATGTTATTTGCAATCTAACATGGAAAATTTTCCTTAATACAAAATCTATAAGTATGTATATAAATATATATTTGTAAATGCAAGTGTAAATGAAAAGATCATGGTTTCAGAAAAGTAGATGCAGTATATTAATGTAATCAAAATTATAAATCCTTGAAAACATATAATATGTTCAGTCGATCAAACTATTAAACTACATTTTTAATAAATGAAAACAATAAATGTATATGTATGTGTATTTGTAAATGTAAGTGAAATAAATAAGAATAATGAACATTATAAAAGAAAACAATGTTTATCGGGTCATTGCCAAATTAAAGTCTTGAAAGACTTTACCTGAAATGTCAACTTACAAATTGACTTGCTCTACAAGCCTCTTAGCCATATCAGATACCTACAACAACAAAAATATATAATTGAACAAACATACACGAACAATAGTTAATGAAAGAAATAAAATGACATATTAGTTATTGAAGGAACTAGTGCATTATTAAATTGAAAGTTAGAGCCGTATGGACAAAATATCCCAAATTATGTGGTGTGTTAACAAACAAATTGATTGAATTTATTGCCATGAACATTGTCACACCACCTCTCCTTGTCCTCTCGTGCTTCCAAGAAAATTTTTACAATCAAGGGTAGTAACGAATAAACATTAAATGACCTTTGCAATAATGCATGCACAACACATAATTAAACAAGTTCAACATCTTAATATTCCTAAATGGAATATATATATATATGTAAATCAACACACACACATACACATGTATGAAAAGATATGTACATGCGTGTATGTTGATTTATGAATACTAAAACATATGTATATGTGAATGGCATTTTATACCAAGATATATTCAAGTTACATTTGAAAAGAAATTCAAGTTATATTCATCAATTCTCATCATCCCTGGATATATGAAGAATGTGCAAAGGATGCCAATCAATGCTTTTTAGTATCGCGAGGATATTAGTAAAGGAGAATAATTGTCAATGTCGTTGGCTACTTTCCCTCTTATTTAGCAATTGGAATCTAACAATCCAATGCATTCAATTTGGTTGTTGTGTTTCAAATTTGAATTTTTTTGGGTTTGATCCGATGATTTGAATTTGTAGTTGTCATTTACATAGGTTTTTTATGTTGAAATGACTAAATTTTGCATTATATTTGGATTTGATGTTTATTAAGGGAGACTTATATAATAATTTTTTTTTACATGTTTATATACAAAATGGTGTTAATAACTAACTTCATACACCATTAACTCATGAAGAGTAATAAAATATTAATATGTATTCTTATTAATATGAAGATGAAAGCTTACCCATTTCAAAGGTATTGAAGTATTCAAAGCTTAAGACTAATAAATTCCCTTTGAGGACAAGAGGAAGCTTTGTGGGTCTTATGACATGTTGATGGATGATCGAATTGAGACCCTTTTTAAGAAGAAGAAACATCCTATTATGGTGGATTTGAGCCACAAGAAATGGAGCAAGTTAATTGAGCTAGCTTGTAGCTATGCTTTGGCTTACCTTTGAGGGGGCACATGTTGTGTGGTGAAGGGTTCTCAGGAGATGGATAAAATTGTGCCCATAATGTTTGTAAAGAATAAAGGATACAAATTTCAAACAATACAATACATATGTAAGTTGTTATATGTATGGTGCTCTGTTGTATGTGCAGTGGAAAGAAGTCAATTACTAACACATTTTATAGTAAATGAATGCTTATGTGTTGTATGATGAAATCAATTAAAAAGGTAGTGATTAATAATCAACTAGCCAAAATGTGAAATAATCAAATTCAAGAGTACCATTGTTTGCATTTTGAAAAGAGAAATGATGGTCAACATTACCTCAGATTGTGGAGAGTAGACAACAACAAATTGTCGAGGGTTATATACATATATACATATACATATAAATACATATATGTATACATGTATATATATATATATATCTTTGTGTGAACATCTAAGAGTACAATGAAAACATAAGTTGTTAGGTAAATAATATAGGATACAATTTTTTTCCTATATATGTATGGTAACCTATTGTATGTGCAATGGAAAGTAGACAATTATTAACACATTTTGTACAGTAAATGAATGCTATTTTGTTGTATTGGACAACCAAAGGATAGAAATTTAAACATAGTTAAAATGAACACACACACACATATGTTATATAATGAAAGTGCAAGCTGATGTGTACACTTTCTTTTTAATATAAAGAAGCCTTCTATGAATTAATTGATATATATATATATATAGGTTGGTTCATCATGCTTATATTGATTTTTTGAATAAACAAGAGACACAAAATATAAAGGGGCCTTTTATCAAACAACTAACCAATATATATCTTGAGAAGTAACTGAAAATAGTAAATGAACACATAGTTTACTACATTTGTAAATGGGATTTGTAAGGAATAATTTCAAAGACATCGGCTATTTAATCCCATTGATATTGGAATATATATCTTTGTGTGAACATCTAAGAGTACAATAAAAATGTAAGTTGTTAAGGAAAAAATAAAGGATACAAAGTTCATCCTATATATATATTTATATATGGTGCCCTGTTCTATGTGCAATGGAAAGTAGAGAATTACTAACACATTTTATAGTAAATGAATGCTACTGTGTTGTATTGGACAACTAAACAATAGAAATTTAAACACATGTAAAATGAACATGGATTTGGGGTTTCAGATATATGCCCAAAAAAGTAAGCAAGGGTTTCATGATAATAATTCCTTAATCACACAAAAACAGACACAGGTTTTTAGATATATGCTAAAAAACCAAGGGTTTCATGACAATAATTCCTTAATCACACCAAAGAAGATAGTGGTTTTTAGATATATACCAAAAATGATATAAGCAAGGGTTTTTTATGATAATAGCCCATAGTAGTTTAGGGTTTAACCCTACAAATCTTTAATAAGAGAAATGCAGATGAAGGATTCCAGATATATGCCCAAAAAAGCATTAGTTTATAAAAAATTGATAGTTTCATGATAATAATGTCTTAGCTAGATGAAATGAGACATGGGTTTGCATGTATATGCCCAAATACACATGGGTTATTAAGAAAAAGGTCCAAGCTGAAAAATACATTATTTTCTATAGACATGTGGTCAAACTCGCGATATGCCTCTCATTTTACCAGACAAAATCATGAAACTATGGAGGGTTTACCAAACTGTGAGCACATGATAAAATGGTGAGTAGGAAATAAAAATTTTACCCCAAAAAACTATGGGAAGTAATCCACCATCGGACTTGACCATGTGAAACATCACATGGTGCAAAGGGCATGAAAAATAATGAAGAAGTCTGTAAAAAACAAGTAGTAGTTATTATTCAATTAGCTAAGAAACCCTTCACGGGTCCATTAAAATGCTAAATAAAAAGATTCAAATTGTTTGCATGTTGAAAGAAGAATGATGTTCATCGTTACCTCACACCGTGGAGAGCATATAGCAGCAAACGTTTGAGGATTTTTCAGACTATGAGTGCACGATGAAATGAATAGGAAATGATCATTTTACCCCACAAAACTGTGAGAAATAATCCACCACAGACCCAACATGATTATTAATTGGAGTGAATGTGTAGTAGTGTCTAGTGTTAATGCTTGATGAATAATGTGTAGGTGCGGACTATTATAGCCGTTAACCTAAACTTCCAACATTAACTCGTGAATTTGACCCATTCACTTTTGAGCGTATATGAATAATAAAATTGTTATAATTGCACACTAATATTGACACAATTAGTATTTTTTAAAAATATTAATTGGAATGGAGACTTTTTTAACCCTTGCACACTTAATGAACCCTCCCATATTCATTGAAAACAGCGTATAAATAAAACCCAAAAAAATAATCTTGAACCTACATACAGTTTAGGAGGTACGGATATAACTATGTGGATCCTTTATGTGAAGTTTGATCTTTTGTATTTGAAAGACAATCTTTAAATTCTTCTCAACTTTGACCAGTAGATGAGGGAAAAAAAAATCAGACCAAAAATAAAATAGAAGTAAAGCCCTAGAACGCGTCAATCGTATTTATTTGACATTATTCCTCTTTTCCATCCGCACTTACAACTGTATCTACAAAAGTGGGCACTGGCTACGCAGCCTACTAAAAGGCATGGAGAAGTCATGTGCATGCCATCCCATGGTTGTACCTGCTCGCTGGTGGAGTTTGCATTTTTAGTTACCGCTTTCCAACTTATATGAAATTTTTAATATTAAACTATTCCATAATTTTTACTATGTACTTTAGTTTTAGTAGTGTTTATTTTTAAGTTTTAAAACTAAATGTGTGTTTAGTTTTTATTTTAGATTTGGTGTTTTTTGACATGTTTAAATATATTATAGAATATATAATATTATATAGGAAAAATATAATGTAATAAATATATATAATATTTTTGATAAAAATATAGTTATATTAATATACATTGTAAAATTTTATATTTAAAATATATTTATAAATTTGAGTTTTTTTCTGTATTTATAATATAATATTATATCACATTTATTATATATGATATTATATTATTGTATTGTAATATCATAATATTATATATAATATATTATAATAAATGTGATATAATATTGTATAAATATTATATTATACATAAAGAAAAAAACTCAAACTTATAAATATATTTTAAATATGAAATTTTACAATATATATTAATATATTATAGATTGATATAATAATATTATATTATATAATTATATTAATATATATTATACATTATTAAATAATTATGTAAAATAATATTATTATAAATTAATATAAATATTATATTATACAGAAAAAAACTCAAATTTATAAATATATTTTAAATATAAAATTTTACAATGTATATTAATATAACTATATTTATATCAAAAATATTATATATATTTAGTACATTATATATTTCCTATATAATATTACATATTCTATAATATATTTAAACATTTAAAAAAACACCAAATCTAAAATAAAAACTAAACACATATTTAGTTTTAAAACTTAAAAATAAACACTACTAAAACTACTAAAACTACAGTAAATAGTAAAAAATTATAGAATAGTTTAATATTAAAAAAATTCATATAAGTTGGAAAGCGTTAACTAAAAATAAATTGATGGGTAGTAAATCTAGCTACAGAGGCGCAATTAACATCAAGTCCGGCTTGAAGTTCACACTGACGCACCATAATTCTGAATTTAATATAAATAAGGATTCCATTTAAAATTATTGTCGTTTCTACTTTGTCATAGTGGTACTGGGAGGGAACTCAAGGAATCGATCTCCATCAATCTAGTAAAAAATTGAATACAAGTGAAGGGTCATGGGCATTGGCAGTTTTGTCTCCTCCGCGCAAATTTATGCGGGGTCGATTTCACACTGACAACTAATATGATAGTAGTGTCTTTTACGATTTTTGTGTTTGGAATCAAGAAGTTTTCTATGCAAGATGCAATATATAGTCACTTCAATTACGTACGGTCTCCATTAATGGATCTGTCGCGACACATAGTTACGGATTTCAATGAATCTATTTCCATCAACATTAAATACAGTGAAAGACAGATGTAATCCACTATATAAATCAGAGAATTGGTCAAAGACAGCATACATAATGTCACATTCCACTGTCCTGCATGGACCCCACACACAGCCAAGCCAAGCGTACATTACGGAAGAGACTTTGAATCTTTTATTATTATAAGGGTTTCCTGTACAAGATGGTACATAAAGTCGATCCAAATAGGAATGGATTGAATTAAAGTAACCCATCTCAATCAACATGTGAATGACAGATGTAATCCACTTTGAAGTGTAGGGCTTTTGCAATATTCCATGCAACACGGAACATAAAGTCGGTCCAATTAAGCATGGACACCATTAAAATGTTTTGAGTCGTGTGACAGTGGTAAGAAATTCAAGGAATCGGTCTCTGTCAAAAAAGAAATATATAATGTCGCACACAGCAAAGCCAGGCGCGCGTTCTGCGTTTTAATCAGCGTGTCGTGCAAGGTACCTCGGCCATTTCCCCGCCTATTCACATCACCATACCCATGCGAAGGCATGCCTTAGCTTCTCCATTCCTTTTTAGGCTGCGTAGCCAGGCGAGTGGCTATTGAGGCGACAAAATGCATGCCCACATACCATCGCCTTATGCATGCATCTCTTTCCTGCGCGCCCATAACGGTTCTTGTCAGGGTACTATTGCGTGTGCTGCAGGTTTTTTTTTGTTTTATGTGTCTATTTACTTTTTTACAATGATTTTTTATTCTTTTTTTACTTTTAAGTTTCAAAATTAAATGTGCCTATTAAAGATTAAATATTCAGGGCAAAGATTATTATTGAATTAGTTGTCTTTTGGCAAATTAAATATTTTAATCTTTAATCCTCGTCTTTGTGAAAATTAATTCAATAATAGTCTTCTTTGGTTGGAAAAATTCACTTGACTTTTTACTTGTATGTATCTTCACTTTTTTCTTGTATGTATCTTCAGTATGCTCTTCAGGGAAAAATAATTATCCCTTTTATAACCCTCTGGTAAAAATTGATTCATTCGCCTTTTCACATCAAAATATTTTTGAGTAAAATAATTACCTAATTCCATAAAATTATTTTACCTCCCAACACAAGCACTTTAAATCTTCGCCAAAAAATCATTACTTTTCAATATTATATAAAATAAAAAAATTAAAATAACTTTTAAATAAATAAAAATACTCTTTAAATAAAATAAAATATAATATATATTGTAAAATTATAAATTTAAAATATACTTATAAATTTCAGTTTTTATTCTATATAATATAATATTTCTATTTGTATTACATTATATTTTTAATATTTATATTTTATTATATAAATAAATATTATATATTAAAAATATAATGTAATAAAAATAAAAATATTATATTATATAGAAAAAAATCTAAATCTAAAATAAAAAAACATTATATTATATTTAAAGAAAAAAATCAAATGTAAAATAAAAATTATGGACACATTTAATTTTGAAACTTAAAAGTAAAAAGAGAATAAAAAATCATTGTAAAAAAGTAAATAGGCACATGAAACAAAAAGAAACCTGCAGCACACGCAATAGTACCCTGACAAGAACCGTTATGGGCGTGCAGGAAAGGGATGCATGCATAAGGCGATGGTATGTGGGCATGCATTTTTGTTGCCTCGATAGCCATTGCCGCGTGGCCGTGCCCGCAAAGTGTATGAAAGGTTAAAAATACCCGCAATAATTGAACTCCAGACAACACGGGGAGGTCCCTTCTGCTGATTAGAAGACAACCAGATTTCCGACAAATCTTTCTTTATTGCTGATGAGGAGACAACCAAATTTCTGACAAATCTTTCTTTATGTCGCATCGATAAATTTGTGCGGTGTTGGATGGGTCGTAGCTATTTTATTTAACTTTATTTAATCCTCTTGTTAACTATTCCTTCCTATCAATGACAAGGTTAACCGTTATAATGATAGGACGTCCCTGTTTTCCAAAAGTTATCCACACAAAAGAATCTTTCATGAATAACTTCACGTACGAAAATTGACTGCAGTTGTATTCTCTAACCTAAGCAACTCCGGACGTCTCCCCTGTTATTATCGACTTCCGCGACATATTGTGGGTGATTTGGTAATGTGTTGAGTAAATTTAATAAAACCACATCAATATTACACTATTTCTTATTGGAAGTGATAGACAATGTCAATAAAATCTCTATCATTCACATCCATTGAATATTTAAAATTGAAAGGCATCTATCTGGGACCCATTGGA
>VDFB02219011.1:0-16869 GCA_007258455.2 Sequoia sempervirens
CTCACAACCTCCTATATATACCTATTTATGCCAAGGATATCACCTAGGCCGACTTATACACACCTATATAAGACTTAGGCCGACCTAAACAACTAAACAACAATATACTAATGATAATATGACTTAATAGAGAGTTAAGATAGCCACAAGCCGACTATTCATAACCCGATGTACAATAATATTAAGGGCGTAGCATGCCCCCCTTCTTCAAAGAAGCATTGTCCTCAATGCTAATCAAGTTTGGAAACTTTTGAATAAACTCCTCATCTTCCCATGTGGCATCTTCAGCTGGTAAATTCTTCCATTGGATGAGATACTCAGTGATAGTTCTATTCCTCAGCTTCTTTGTGCGTGTTTGACAAATGCACTCTGGTTCCAAAATGATACTTCCTTCTTCATCCAGGTTGGGAAGTGTTGTTTGAGTGGGAATATTATGCCCAATTACCTTCTTCAAACAGGAAACATGAAAAGCTGGATGTATCTTTTTTGTTGGTGGCAACTCAAGCTTGTAGGCAACACTACCGATCTTCTGCATGATTTGGTATGGACCATAATACTTTGGAGACAACTTATTATTCTTTCTTTACTGCTTTAGTGAGATTTGCTTATAAGGCTGCAATAGCAAGAAGACCCAATCCCCAACTTCAAAACTTCTTTCACTACAATGTTGAATTAGCGTTTGTTTGGGTGATTTAGTTGCCATGGCTAAATTTCTCCTTGAGTGCAGAAAGTACTTGTTGTTGATGAAGCAAGTGGTCTTCTACTACCTGACTCTTGGGGACACCTTAATTGATGATGTGATGGAAGGAGGATGATATCCATAAAGTGTCAAAAGTGGGGCATTGAGCTATGAAAAGAAGTGTTATACCACCATTCTGCAAGTGGTAGCCAATCTACCCACTAAGACTTTTTCTCTGAAGTGAAACAACTTAGATATCCTTCCAAACACTTATTAACAACCTTCATTTGCCTATCTGATTGAGGGTGGTATGAAGAGCTAAGAGCCAATTGAGTACCCAAACATGAGAATAAATCTTTCCAAAAGTGACTAGTGAAGATAGGATCACGATCACTAACAATAACTTTAGGTGTACCATGTAGCTTTTGGATATTCTCCAAAAAATCTTTAGCCACTGCACTTGCTATAAAATTGTATTGCTAATGCAATGAAATATTGCATATTTAGTGAGGTGATCAACTACTACCATGATGACATTACGACCTTTAGATTTGGGAAGCCCTGTGATGAAGTCCATGGATGCCTCTTCCCAATGCTGGCTAGGAATAGATAAGGGTTGCAAGAGACCTGGTGTCTTAATTGTCTCCCCTTTATGCCTTTGACACACCAAACATTCAGCCACAAATTTTTGAACATCACCCTTTAGCCCTTCCCAAAGAAATCTTGCTTGACTCGATGATATGTCTTCAAAAATACTTGAATGACCACCCATTGGAGACTCATTCAACTCTGTGAGAATCTTGATTTTAAAGTTGGAATTCTTGCAGAGATACAAACACTCTTTATACCAAAGATTATCTCCCTTCCAACAAAACTTATCTGAACTACTAGGATCACTTTTTAATTGCTCGATGAGATTACTTGTCACAACATCATTTTTCCACTCTGCTTTGGCTTCCTCCACCCAATTTGCTTGTAATATTGAAAGGGTACACAATAAGGCTTCATCTTTCTCATCCTTCCTTGACAGTGCATCTGCGATAATATTTTCTTTCCCTTTCTTATATACAATCTCAAAGTCATATCCTAACATCTTAGTGACCCATTTTTGTTGCTCTTCAGAAGATAGTCGTTGTTCCATATTTTTGCAGGCTATCATGATCTGTCTTAACCTTGAAATGTCTGCAATAGATAAAGGCCTCTATTGTTTCCTTTGCATGAATTATTGCTAGCATTTCCTTCTCATAAATAGGTTTAGTTGATTCTTGCCTTTTAATTGATGACTCACGAAAATCTGGTGGGTCCAACCTTCTTGCATGAGCACTGCTCCTATCCCATTTCCAGAAGCATCACATTCCATAATGAATTCCTTGGTGAAGTCAGGAGTGGCAAGTACTGGAGTTGTACACATAGCCTCCTTCAATCTCTCAAATGATGTATTGGCAGACTCATTCCAATGAAAGGAATCCTTCTTCAATAGAGTGGTGAGAGGTACTGCTATACTACCATAATTCTTCACAAATCTTCTATAGTACCCTGTCAATCCCAAGAATCCTCTCAGTTTCTTAATGGTCTTTGGAATAGGCCATTCCATGATAGCCTTAATTTTGTTAGGGTCCACCTTTACTCCTTCATGTGAAACTATGTGTCCCAAATACTCCACCTCTGTAAGACCAAAAGCACACTTGGATGGCTTAGCATAGAGTTTATGATCTTCAAGTAGTAGTATTGCTTGGTCCACTTGTTGCAATTTTTCTTCCCAAGTCTTGCTATAAATTAATGTATCATCAAAGAATACTAACACAAACTTTCTCAAGAAATTCTTAAAAATGGAATTCATAAAACTTTGGAATGTAGATGGTGCATTGGTAAGACCAAATGGCATCACCAAAAATTTGTAATGACCCTCATGAGTCTGAAATGTTGTCTTACAGATATCTTCCTCCTTAATCTGAATTTGGTGATAACTAGATCTAAGATCTAACTTGGTAAAAAACATAGCTCCATTTAATTCATCTAGCAAATAATCAGTGATTGGAATTGGAAACTTATCTTTAATGGTGTACATGTTGAGCACTCTATAATCTGGACACATGTGCCAAGTATCATCCTTCTTGCGTACCATCACCATAGGCGAGGAGTAAGCACTTTGGCTATGCCCTGTGATTCGCCTCTGTATCTCTTCAACAATCTTTCTATATCACTCTTTGTAGCCTAATGTTGGGTGGTTGGCTCCTTGGAACTAGTTGTATGGCATGATCATGATCCCTCTTAAGGGGGATTCCTTTAAGCATCTTTCCAAAAACCAGTGAGTGACGATCAATTCCATAGCTTACAAATGGATTGAGTAGAGATTGAGAGACTTCTAATGAACATGGTTGGGCCACAAATCCATCCACTCCTTTCTTAATCAACTTTTTTCATTTTGATGAGAGCTTACATTTGTGAGATTTTCCTTCAACCCCCTTAGCTCTACTAGCCTTCCATACGTTTGAAATCTCATCCAATAGTTCTTGGAAGTTCATCTCAATTGTTCTAATGTAGTAAGCCATTGTACTCCCCAAAATAATATCTGCTACACCCATGGATATCACATACATTGGGGGTATCAAGTTGATAATCTCCATGGATAATTTAATGCTATGACACTTCCTTGAACAATAGCGTACCACCATCTTCAATCAAAACTTGAAACTCTGGAGCTGGATATATGAAACAATTTAGATGAGTAGCTAACTTTTTGTTGATGAAATTATGAGTACTACCTGAGTCGATCAACACTGTTACCTTCTGCTTCTTTAGGAACCCCACCACCTTGAGAGTTTGTGGAGCACTAAAACCTGAGAGTGCATGACAAGAAATTATTGGTTGAGAATCATGTGATTCCTCATTTGACTCCCTTTCATCTTCTAGTATGGGTTCCTCCTCTTCTTCCTCATTGGGACCTTCAATATAAAACAATTTCTTTTCACTACATTTATGTCCTCGACTGTATTTGCTATCACAATTGAAACACAAGCCTTTTGCTCTTTTCTCCTCAATTTGTTGTGGAGTCAACTTAGTAGGTTGTGTTGAATATCCTTTCTCTCTTGTCACATTAGCCCCTTTCTTCTTAGGAATCAAATATTTCTCCTCTACCCTACGTGCTAAGATAAAAGACTCATTTATGGAACTAGGGCTAAACATGCGTACCTCATGTTGAATGTGATCCTTGAGACCACCCAAGAATAAATCATTCAAGTTTTCCTCCGTAATTGAATCCACCCTTAAGGATAGATTTGGAATTGCTGAATATAATCCTTAACTGATCCTGTTTGTTGAAGTTTAGCTAGCTGGCTGAAGAAGTTGTTTGTGATGCTATTGCTATATTGTGCTTGGAGTTCCTCTGTAAAAATTGACCATGAGACGGTGAGCCCCTTTTTACCACGATGAGTGCAAAGTCAATGATACCAAATGAATTGATCTGGTTCTAAATATAAGGAAGCCATTATGACCTTTTGTCCATTTTGGATTTGGTGTACTTCAAAAAAATTCTCCATTTGGTTTATCCATGTTAGAGGATCCTTACCATCAAACTTGCGCATATCCACCTTTGGAAATAAATTCCTAGATCCCATAGGAGTACTAAATCTTGTATCAGTAGTAGCTAACCTAGAATTTTCACCTTGGCCACTTGAGAACTCCTTTCTTGATTGACATATAGGTGTAACATGTTTTACGTACATATGCGATATATATGTATCTCCCCTTAGGTCCACACATATCCATCTTAATTAAGGAAATGTCTTCCTTGACATTATTTATTTCCTCATTATGAGTAATATCCTTGATTCTTTCACCATCCTTATCAGGAGTCTTCCCCGGAGTGACATTCTTTTTACCCCTTGTTCCAGGCTCTAGCATGATGGAAACCACTAATGTTGAAATAAATCACACAAATGAAACTTAAATTGTCTAAATTTTTTACTATAATCTCCTTTATTATGTCTTCAAAAACCCAATAAAAATTAGACTCCAATTCAACAAGATGTGTGAGATATGTAGATTCCAAAAAAATAGTGTAGAAACCCTAATTCTGCAATAATTTGCTTAATTTTGCTCCAATTCTTCTAAAATTTGGACTATAGCTTCTTCAATATATTCTTCAAAAACCCTTTAAAAATAAGAATAAAAATTCACCAACATCTAAAAGATATGCTCTTCCCAAAATTGTCTCTAAAATTGAGAAAAACCTTGCCTCTATGGTGCCAAGATCGTACTCACGATACCACTTGTTATGAAATAACTTGCACAATAGAAGAATATGATATGAAATATGCTGCAAATACTTGATAATAACTAAGAATAACAAGCCACTTCGAGGGGGAAAACCTCCAAATATCTCTAATGAGAACACACTTCACAACTTGATGATAAAATAAGACTCACAACCCCCTATATATACCTATTTATGCCAAGGATATCACCTAGGCCAACTTAGACACACCTATATAAGACTTAGGCCGACCTAAACAATAAAATAACAATATAATAATGATAATATAACTTAATAGAGAGTTAAGATAGCCACAAGCCGACTATTCATAACCCGATGTACAATAATATTAAGGGCGTAGTAGGTACAACCCTTATAGGCTTCCATCAAACTAATTTGCAAATTGGGATTAACAAACAAATGTTTTAGCTTCATTTCAAGGTTAATTTGATTGGATTTGGTGGTGTTTAGTGAATTTGGCACTCAAATTTCTCTAAGCAGTCTGGAAATAGAGTTATAAGGGTTTAAGAGTTAAAATGTGTTAAAAGGCCATTCCACCTTCTTTACCAACTATATCTTAGTGGAATGGGCCTGATTGAATTAGGAGTAGGGGTAGGAGTCATAATTTAAGGTTAGTAAGTCTTTGTAAGAGTTTCGTTCATACTCCTATTGAAAGTTCAAATTTTGGCCTTAAACAAGGCTAAATTGAAAAAAATTGAAGAGATTGTTTGGAAAAGAGGTTGTAATAGTTTGTTTCAATTACCTGAGTGGAGAATGCTATTTTGAGAGTTTTCAAGGCTGAGGGAGATGTCGCATGGTGTGTTAGGGCATGAAACCCTAATTGAACAAGGGGAGAAAATAGGTGAATTTGAGTGATTTAAAGAAGGAAGTGTGTGTAACTCTTGGGGGCAGCATAATTGGAGGATGAATTAAGTTTGTATAGGTAGAAATAGGAGTGTTTGAGGTGGCATAAAGTTTTTATGAGGTTGGGAGATGGGGTTTTCAATAAACCCTTGCTTGTTTGGTGGAGAATGAGGGTTTCTTGAAGGAGGGTCATAGAGAGTGAGTTTTGACCAATAAGTTGAAGAATTTGGTGTTTTGGAGGCATGTTGATGACTTTCTAATGAGTTTGTGAGTTGGAAGAAAGATTTGAGGGGTGTTCCTTTGGAAAATTGGGCTAATTGGTGCCCTTTTTAGCGTTCAAAAGGTCAATTAATGAGATATTTGTTCCAAAGTAAGTATTTAATTTAAGGGAATATGTTGTAGGATGTTCTAATGGGTCCCTAAAATGGTATTTTTCTATGGGTTTGTAGGTAATTAAGTGGAATTGAATTTGAGGAAAACCTAGGTGGCAAACCTACAAGGTTGAACAGTGTAGTTGAAGAAGAGTCACCCTTGTTAGGGTTTGAAAGTTGAAAGTTGGAATTCTTCAAGTGTATTTGAGTTGGATAAGTTTAGGTCCCTCATGTCATTGCATCACGACCTAGGACAATTTTTAGTGTCTATCTACTTGTATGAAAATTTGTCTAATCTTTTATGATTAAAATATATTCAATATAAAACATTTTAAAAAGTACTTGTTATGTTGTCTAGCATAAAGTTAATTTTTTTAGAAAGGATAAAATTATAATTTTTAAAATATAGAATTGTAGCATCAATATCTAGTGTATGGATATTTTTTCATAATTTTTTATTATAATTTCTTTAATTAATTTTTGAAATTAGGGTAATTATAATTTGAACATAGGTGTATGTCATCAAGCATAACTTTTGTATATATCAAAAAAAAAAAAAAAATTGGTGAAATAAGGACATCAATACCTAGTGCACAAATATTTTTAGATTTTTTCAATACTTTACTATTTTTCTAACTAGGTGGAATGAAGAACTTGATGTTTGGTGAAATACCCATTTTTAGTCAAAAATAAAATTTGAATACATAATAAAATGAAAATATATCAAAATTATACTAGTTGAAAAGTTGGTTTCAAGGACTACAATCTTACAAATTATTTTGTCAAGTTAATTACATTTGAATGTGCAACCTGAGGTTTGAAACTAATTTTTTTGAGAAAATTTTGAAGCAAACACTAAATGTGTCATTGCTAATGCCCTTCGTTCGAACGTTCTTCAATTCAAGGACCTTCATTTGAAGATATTTTGGTCCCATAAAAAAAAAAGGAAAAAAAAACTTTCAACAAAGGTAATTTCCAAAAATGAAAAAAATGGATCTTCGAATTAAGGTCCCTTTTCATTCCTCTTCTAGAAATTTCTCATAAAAGGAATAAAAAGGGACCTTTGTTTGAAGGTCCTTTTTTTCTATTTTTGGAAATTACCCTTATTCGAAGGTTTCAAACTTTGAACAAAGGTCCACCTTCAAACGATGGTAATTTTTGACACACCTTTGAACAAAGGTAGTTAAAAAAAGTCACTCCCTTATGAAATGTTCATGTCCCAATTTTGGGACCTAGTATTGTGGGATTACCCTTATATTTTTGACAATTTTCCCTAGAATTCTTATGTTAGTAGTGAATGGATATCAACTACTATTGATGTTGTTAATAGAACAATTGTCAAAGCTATTTTCATATACAGTGAATAATAGAGATCAAACCATTTTCATATGTTAAACTTATTACATTCTTCTCCACAATTCCTATACTTTGTACAACATGTTTCTTCATATTTTTGTACCATTATAACAACGATTTTACTTTAACTATGTCAAAAGGTAAGGGATTGGTGTGACATAAAATAACTAGATTTTTAAAATATTTTGTTGAATAGGTGACAAACAACTTGGTTTTTTTTTTAATTTCATGCCTATCTTATGTCCCATTAGTTATAACCGATATGAGAGATCTTACTTAGGTCATATCATGCATGACTTTATGCCTCTTATTATTACAATAGTCTTTGGTCCTTAGTTAATTACCCTAAATTGAGAAATAAAAAAATGGCGAAGTTTGAGGTTTATGTAAGTTTCTTATCTTGTAGAGGTCCCAAATGTGTCTCTCCAATTCAAATTTGATGAAATTTGGGAAAAAAATAGATAAGTTATGTGTTTATAGGTTTCAAGTCTCCTACTAGCTTTTACAAGTATTGTTACTAAGCCAATCCAATATTTCCAACTAGTTCAAATATGCAATTGCAGTTAGCCACTTCCATGCATGAACCAAATTTTGACCAAATATTTGTGAAGGGTAAAAAAGGAGCCTTCAACAAGTAGGAGGAAAGAACCAAGTCTAGGAGTGAGGAATGAAGAAAAGGTAGAGGGATCCAAGGCATAACCCGATTCCTCGTAGACTTGGTGGAGGTCAATTTTTTTCCTAAATCAAAAAGGGGTTGAGGGAAAAAGTATGTGGATAAGGAAATCCCTAGTAAATCAGCTCATTGTTCAAGCAATGTAGTTTAATTGCTAGCCGAAGTTTCACAATATCCACTTGGGGGTTTGATTTCCATAAGAACCAAGGAAGGGGGAGCCTAGCCAAAATGGTAAAAAAGATAAGGCAACTTAAAGTGCATAATGAAGTACAAGAGGGACCCAAGGTATAAAAAGGTAAATTCAAAAGGTTCAAACCTAATGGAGGTCTTTTTTCCACAATTCAATAGTTGAACACTTTCCCATTCCCTACATGGACCTGATGAGGGTCAAGTTTCTACAAAGATACAAGGGTAAAGGAAATGAAGGGTATAAAAGTGTAAAAGAAAAGGCATGGACCTAATGGAGGTCCCCTTTTTGCTTGGTTTAAATGGAGTTGAAGTTCTACAATATCCACTTAGGATTCAAATTTTTACAAAGACAAAGAGGAGGATGGACAAAGTATGGGGAAGTGAAAAAAGGGAGTGTTAGGTTCCCATGGTTGTGAATACCATGGGAACCTTCGACTAAATTATCATTTCCTTATGAACTTCCAACCTCTAACTTAAGGGCAAGGTAATGGCAACAAAGAAGAGTTAGTGCTCCTAGAGGTTCCAGGAACCTTTGGTAGGTTTGTAACACCTACCCAAGTGAAGAAACATTAAAGGCAAGGAGCAAAATAATAATAAGAGTGATGGGCATGGACCATTGCCAACCAAATTTCCACATAGCTTAATGCCAACCATTTCCCCACAAACTCACATATCCTGTTGAAGGTTGAGTTTTCGCAAAAGGTAAAAATGGAGAGATGGCTCCCAAGAACCCCCATTAATACTCAATGACTCCTGCAACCACTGACGCAGACAAAAAAAACAACTCCCTCCTTCCCAAATTGCGCGAATCAAAGCAACTCTCAACACAACTCAGGCAGATTTATCTTCTTATCATTCAATTTTAAACTCACAGATCAAGAATACTACAAAGGGCTTCTCATATGGTCTGCAACTCATTTACAACATTCATTTGCTATTCCAAATCAACTTTGACAATTTCATTTGTTAAACAATTTCAGTTTCAAAATTCAAATTCAATTAATATTTAATACATGTAATACATAATTCAATTTTCTTGTTTTGTAACCATCTTCAATTCATCTGGTTCCCTGTTTCAGCATCTTACAATTCCTCTCTTTATACTTTCTGATTCTCAATTGCTTCTTTCCTCTGCACAGTTACCCCACGTTACTCCTGCTGCTGCCTTGTCTCTTCCCACACTTCCTGTGATGACCTTTATCTGTTCAATTCAAATCTGCATAGCTATGACTCCTTCCTTATCATTGAGGCGTGCCTTTCCCTTTATTTCCTTTATTTACCATCCATTCTTCCTATGAACTGTACAAAATGACCTCGCCCTTGTTATGGATTTCAACACCAATCGGATCCTTGTCTTTCATGATGCCTACCATCATTAAATTAATCTTCCCTTGCTCTTTTCCTTCATCATTCGAGCCCATCCATACCCGTTCGATGCATTTTTTTTAGTGCATTTAAATTTAAATTGCCATATTAATTGGCTCGGCCCCATTTGTGCATTACTCTGCCTCTCCAAGTTGCAATTTTATCCTTTCCCTGTTTCTCAACGCTGCCCCCTTCACTCTGCGCTGGTCCCTCAAAGCAAATTTGCCTTATTTTGTTTTATTCCTCTTACCGGTCTCTTCCATTGTTGACCGTGTAAATTCTCTTCACTTCCACCATCGCTTAGCAGCCCCTCCTCTCCTCTACACAGCGCCGTCTCCTTCCTACGCAAATAATCGTTCTTTTGTTTTTATCTGCAAACTTCAATTCCTGTTTGCCATGCTGCCCAGCCTCCTCCTGTTTCTTCTTTGGGTTTTTTTTAGTTTTTTTAAATAAAAACTTCTCCTCTTGGCTGTGATCTTTCATCTTCCCTATGAACGGTGTCATTCAGACTCTTCATTTCTCATGAATCCAGGCATTTAGCCAACATTTTGTAATAAAATGCTGAGGACAAGGGACTGAAATAACATATTTTAAAATTTTATATAAATTTTGAACCCGTCTTCATATATCAAGCTCAGCACAACCTTCATTTATTATAAAGATTGAGCATATCAACTAATTTAGTGAACAACCGATTCAAAATGAATAATAGCTTAGTTTCTGATTCAACTTTCAAAACCCTTTTTAGTGTGATAAACATAAGAAGATGGATAGCTTTCACTTCAACTCATGGCTTGGAATCATCTTTAAGAAAAAATCTACTGCGATCAAATCCACCCGGATGCTCCTGCACCAACCACCTTGCGCCGTAAGGACCCCATGATGGCTTTTAATACAACTTTGATGCGATTTTAGCGAAAAGAAACACCCATCCTTTATTCATTATTGCAAACCCACAGCTTTTTTAGGAAGCCATTCTTGTGTAATGCTTTATAATGGATTTCATAAAGGTTTTTTGCATTCCCTTTTAGAGTCATTAATGAAAAATCATGGTATGAGTTCTTGAGAGAATTTCCACATTTGCATATCAAATTTTCATGCAAATATGCCAGCTTTAGTAGGCCATGACTAGGGTTTGTCTCACCGCCATGCCATCTATCTCTACTATGCCTTTCTGAGCAATAAAAGACATTTGGATTTTTATTGTAAAACCTGTTCTTCCCTTTTTCCTTAGTAGACATATATGCAAATCTTGTATAGATCTACAATCATAAATGGGCTCCATGCCTCTATGTTAGTTAGAAATTGTCATTTTTTACATTTTCTCACTTCATGTTTAGACTTTTACCTCTATGTATGGATGAGGACCTATCATTTCTTAGAATTTGTATAATTTTTAACATATTTGTAGAAGTTAAATGTGGATTGATTTTATATATCTTGTTGTATGTCAAACCTTAACCTCCATACAAGTCTTCAGGAGTTGATATAACAAAGTTGTGTAAGTTTATTTTTGTAGTTTGATTAACTCATTGTCTTCTAGTGAGTAGGAAGAAACATATTTTTTTCTAGGTGTAACACCACCCTTTCAATTTCTTGCACTCATTTCTTACCTTTTCCCTCTGCAACCTAGTAGACTAGGTCAATTTAGAGTTATTCAATGTCGGGTTGGACCAACATTGCTATATCTATGTTAGAAGTTTGATCTCATATGCAAGATCCCACACCTTGAGACCAATCCTTCATGTTTCACTGAAATGCTAAATAGTAGGTTCAACAAGGTGCAATTTCAAGCGAAAATATTTTTTGGCATGCCTAGTAGGACTACTCAACTTTGAATTAATATTGTTGAGAGAGTGGTGTTGTTCTTAGCATATTCAGCTTTAAAGAGGCATTTGACAAAGTACCTAGAGACTTTACAAGAAAACTCAAAAAACTCAATCCTCTTGTTCTAGATCACCTACAAATTTCATGCTAAGAATTCATGCCAAAGCTTCTTGTAGAGGTAATTTTTAGTTCACTATATTATCCTTTTCTACTTCAAGAAGAAATAGAAATTCATTATCCCCTCCATGAATGACTACAGATTCTACAACATCATCCCCTAAAGCACGACCTGCACCTCCTTTTAGTAGATCAACATAGCTAAGAACACCTACTATCTTGATTAACATAAATCTATTTCACAAGTTTGTCCATAGAAATCAATGAAGCAAATGCCCAATTCTATTAATAAATAAAACATAAATATAAATTGAACGGACATATCTTTTAATAAATAAAAAATAAAATTATTTTATTTGAAGAAAAAATATTTTATTTTTAAAAATAAATATATAATATTCACTCAATGCATAATAAAAAAGATTATACACAGTTGTACTTCAGAAATATTATGCACCTCTTGATTATGGACTGTGGAAACTTCATACAATTAATATTCACTCTTTAAAAAAACAAAAATTATGTACACTAATTCTACTCTAAAATATTATCTAAATTTCTTTTCAAAATATTGTAAGGATCCTATGAAATGTAATCTAAATTGGTACCTAATATCTTTAAGAAATAAAAATAACAATTTGAAAGAAAACTCAATTTATAAATGATGTAAAAACACGCACACTTTTCCACTCTTAACATCTATGTAAATCCTTATTGATATAACCTATTAACAATTGTATGTAACAAACTCATACTTGTCCACTCTTCACCTTTCTTCACCTTCACCCAAAACCCTTTCTTTGTTATTCCTTTCTCACTTAAAGTTTTTTTATCATACCATTGTGGACGGTAACTCTGCCCATCCTTTTCTACCATTGTAATTATCGATTCTCCTTCACGCAGCTTAAGCCAGACAATTGATTTATTTATATCCTCTGCCGAAGTAGAGCTATCAACCACAACCACAGCATCCAGCCAGCGGTGCAGCCAATTCATTTGACGCTTGGAGAAGTTTCCTTACGTTTCTAATCCTCCCAGTATGGCCATCAAAACCTTATCTTCGTTTAACGGCTCCGCTCCATCTGTATGTTTAATCCTTAGCCATTCCCCAATGGCCAGCAATGAAATAAAGACAAAATACTCTCCTCAGTTTCATGCTTTGGTAGAATTCCTTTTCATTTATAGATCGCTTTAAAGCGTATACCAAAATATAGACTATCTTGTAAGAACAAATCACAAAACAAAGCTAAACGTCAAAAACCAAATAAGGAACATTTCAGTAAAAAATGATATTTATGATTGCCTGTTAAAAAGGAGTATTGAAATCATCACCTTCAACTGGTGAATGCAATTCCGTATTACTTCATTGCTGCAATGACCAAGTTGCATCCATTGTAATGCACGCAACTCTTCAATACTTGACATTTTCTCCAGCTTTTCGCAAGAGTCAATCTCAATCTTCTCCACACAGCTCAGTCTGGAGAGATTTGGCAACTCCTCAAGCTCAGGACACTCAGTAATAATCAGCTCTTTAAGTTTTATAAGATCATCGGATCCTACTACTCTCTGCAAGTTTCTGCAATTATGTACAGATAGACTGGTGAGTGTTGTTGGCAGTGTAATGTTCTGTAGCTTCTCACAAGAGTGAATCTTAATCTTCTCCAGGCAGATCAGTCTGGAGAAACTTGGCAACCACCCCTCAAAATCAGGACACTCACTAATAGTCAGCTCTGTAAATTTTAGAAAATCATCAGATGGTATTACTCTTTGCAAATCTCTGCAATAGCGTACAGACACACTAGTGAGTATTGCTGGCAGCATAATGTTCTGTAGCTTTTCACAAGAGTTAATCTTAATCTTCTGCATGCAGCTCAGTCCGGAAAGACTTGGCAACTCCTCAAGCTCAGGACACTCACTAATAATCAGCTCTTTAAGATTGGTAAAATCACCGGATCCTACTACTCTTTGCAAATCTCTGCAACGGCATACAGACAGACTGATGAGTGTTGTTGGCAGTATAATGTTCTGTAGCTTCTCACAATCGTGAACCTCAATTTTCTTCATGCAGTTCACTCTGGAGAGACTTGGCAACTTCTCAAGCTTAGGACACTTGGTAATAAACAGCTGTGTAAGTGTGATAAGGTCACCACTTCCTGATACTCTTCGCAAATCAATGCAACTTTGCACAGACAAACTGATGAGTGTTGTTGGCAGTGTAATGTTATGTAGCTTCTCAGAATCGTGAATCTTAATTTGCTTCATGCAGCTCACTCTGGAGAGACTTGGCAACTCCTCAAGCTTAGGACAATCGGTAATAAACAGCTCTGTAAGTTTTATAAGGTCACCACTTTCTGATACTCTTTGCAAATCTCTACAGCTTTGCACAGACAAACTGATGAGTGTTGTTGGCAGCATAATATTCTGTAGCTTCTCACAATCGTGAATGTCAATATTCTCCATGCAGCTCACTCTGGAGAGACTTGGCAACTCCGAAAGCTCAGGACACTTGGTAACAAACAGCTTTGTCAGTTTGATAAGGTTACCACTTCCTGATACTCTTTGCAAATCTCTGCATCCTTTCACAGACAAACTGCTGAGTGTTGTTGGCAGCGTTATGTTCTGTAGCTTGTCACAATTGTCAATCTCAATATTCTCCATGCAGTTCAGACTGGAAGGATTCGGGAACTCCTCAAGCTCAGGACAATTTTCAATAATCAACTCTCTAAGTTTGGTGAAGTCACCATTTCCTGATACTCTTTGTAAATCTCTACTACTTGTTGCTAATTGATGCCCATAAGGGAAAATCTGCATGGAAAGATTTCAAACTCTATTTTAAGAATTATTTTTAGTTCTATTTTTTTAAGATACAAGATCTAATTTTAAAGATTTTTTTTATATTGTTTAAACATTTTTTAATACTAATAAAACTGCATGTATAGCTAAGCTTTTTAAGCTTTTCCTTACTGTTTTTTAGAATTGCAATCTCTTTAAAAAGGCATTGCCTCTTGCTGTTTTATAAGGACAAAACATTCAGAATTCACAGTGTATATTTCTGCAGTATAGTGTCAAGATTTTTTTAGTACATGTTGATTGGTTTATGGCTCAATGTGGTTTATCATGAGGATCATATATGTTATTAGTAATTATCTGTTTCTCTTAAAAATGGTTTTCAGTTAATTCAAAAAACAGTTGTGTGTTAGTTTTAGAATCTTCACAACTTAATTCAAAAAACAGTTGGGTGTTAATAATTAATAGTTTCTCTTTAAAACTGCCAGTGCCAGCGTTCACAAGAGCCAATCTCAATTTTCCCCACACTACTCAGTCTGGAGAGACTTGGCAACTCCTCAAGCTAAAGACAATTATTAATAATCAGCTCTCTAAGATTTGTAGAGAGCCCACTGGTTTGACAATGGATAGAGGCGAAACCAGAGAGCTACAGCTTTTCTATTCAAAATGCTTTCTATTTATAGCGATCTTTAGAAATTACATAGACTATTCTAGATCATAGGCTGACATGCCAGTTTACTAAAAATAGCAATCCTTGTCTCTATCCTAGCTGTAAAAATTACCGGAATCTTCTAACATGGTTCCTGCTACTCTCTACAATTCTCTGCAATTTTGTATGGCAACTCGTCAGCTTAGGACAAGACTAATATCCAGCCAGCGACTCCTTTAAGTTACCTAACACACTTTTCAAATTATGAGAACCATACAATAGAAAATATTTACATTTCATCCATCATTTATAATTCTCTCGAGTCAACTTGGACCTATAAAAGCTGGCAAATCCTCAAGCTCCCGACAGACCCGAATACTTAATTCTACAAACTCTTCATAACAAAATTTATTGTTTCCAAATTTTGACAACCATGTAACTCAAAATATAATTTCATCTTCGCGTTTCCATCAAAGGCTATGCTCTCCAGACACTTCCTCACCCTGAGACACAAGTCTTCAAACTCAAGGTCTGGACATTCAAAAATGTTTAACAGGTCAAGATTTGTAAGATCATATGTTCCTATTAGTCTTTTGAGCTTTTCACAATTTGTAACTAAAAAACAATTTGATGTCTTTACCCTTGTTAAATTCACTTCCATAGACTTTTTATGGCATCAAGTTCGATAGATTTAAGGCTAGGATAGTGAATTGCACTAGTGAAGATCTTGGATAGAAAATTTCCAGAGCTAATTTCTAGCTTTCAGGGCCACTCACTAGGGCCTTAACACTACTAGATATTCCTCTATTATTCCAATCTACTTTCCCATTAAATTTGAAATTCACGATAACCAAAGATTTACAGAGTCCTCTCTTTTAGCTGAAATCTGTTCGTCTTCCGATTTGGAAGACTATAGACACAAACTACAAAGATTCATATTGAGAGATTATAGTAAAGACAAACCTTTGATTGGCAATCTTTGGACATAGAATGCTTAGTTTTTGGATTCAACTATGTGTATTTTTGTGTGACATTCGGATCACACTCATCACACTCAGTGATCGAAAAAAATGAACTGAGAAAGCAGATCAAGCCCAATAAAGGGTGAGGAAGATGAGTTGAGAAAAAAAAAAAGGATTAAAAAATTAAGAAATAACAATTGAACATATATAAAAATCCAACCCAAAAAAAAAACACATGACAATTATTAATAATTTACCTAATAAATTAATGAAGTATACAAAATACTATTGAAAATTGTTTTACATAATATTATGCAGATTCCACAAACCTTAGTAATGAATCTCTAGGCTTAAATTTGACGGTCGACCTTGCCTATCAACAAATTTTTTAATGACGGTTATCTATTCAAAGGTGCCCTTAAAACATTATGATATACCTTAGTGTAAGTAAAATTATATATAAATCAAATATATATATCATTATAATTCTATATAAATTTTGACAATCTATCCAAAATCTCTCCTTTCATCTGATACAATCTTCTAAAAATTTTGATTGTATTTTACAACAGAAATCTCTAAATATGGTCATATGGCCATCAAATTTAAGCCCTGGTAATGATTATAAATTAAAGAGGGTAAAAAGTAAAAAGCTTAATTAATAATAGCATATAATAAAAGGAAAATAAAAAGAAAATAATTATATAATATTATAATAGTGGTTGCTACTATTGTAACTACTTAATATCAATCCGAAAGACAAAAGGAATATTTA
>VDFB02219011.1:25489-92029 GCA_007258455.2 Sequoia sempervirens
TTGTATAATTTGATTGTGGAAGATTTTCTTTCAAGAGAGGTGATGCACCTATGCATTACCTATGTTGAGAAGTTCATAAAACACCCATCAACAAGGTAGAGGGTTTAAGGGTTTAAAGCTTAAGGGTAGAGGGTAGAGGGTTAAGGGTAGAGGGGAGAGAGATAGAAGGAGTGAGTGAGAGAGAGAGACTCGAGAGAGGGAGAGGGGGTAGGAGGGAGAGACTTGTGAGGAGAGAGGGGGGAGTGGTAGAGAGATAGAGGATAGAGGGAACAAGGGTTTAGGGTTTAAGGGTTAAGGGTTAAGGGTAGATGGGAGAGAGGGAGTCATAAATATTGATTTGGAAATTGGATGGGAACATTATATTTCCATTTGTGGCATTTTTTGTCATATAAATTGATGGAAACTTTATTTTTTTATTTGCATTGATTTATGTTTTACATATATGGGTTTACATGCAAACAAAAAAAGTGAGAGATGTTTCTATAAGTGTAACTTTGAAATTTCAAATGAAATCAAAGATTCTTGAACTTAAGAATTCTATGGAAAAAATATGTACATATAATTGGAATTTACAAAAAATGATTTACAACTATGTACAAGTTACTATAAGTTCTCACTTGAACATGTATAGGGTTACAAGTGAACTTGAAAATCATAGATGTAATCTAACTCTTGAACATTCTGGTTCAGCCCGCTCTTCAATAACATGTAAATTTTTTTGAGTATCCATTTTTTTCGGCCATGTGCATGTGGAACTGCATGAAGATGTAGGTTGGTAGCAATTATTAAGTGACTATATTAATATACCTTGTTATCAGTTTGATAGTCAACAAAATGAATCCCATGTTGAACAACTTTGACTTGTTTTAGATATATCCCTTGCACTACAAAAAACATGCATGGTAAACATGAACTTGAGGTAAGACATGTGAATGTGTACAAAATTTTTGTGCTCAAGGTTTGTACAATATATATTTAATGTTTATAATGTAATGTGCACATGTGAACACAATGTATATATAATTTTAAATTCAAACTCACCTATGGGAAATAATATTCCACCACTTGTTTCAGGTTGTGTTATCTTGTTCCTCTCTTCTGTGCAAAACAATAAATAATAGCTAACACCTTCTATGTTTCTAGGCTCTACTATGACTACAAAAACATCTCTTGTACACCAAATTTACACAATAAATTTCTAAAAAAATTAGAAATGTCTCTAGACTTTAAATATCATTAACTATATATATAATATTTAAATTATTGAAAACTTACACATGTTCCTTTTCTAACCAATCCTGAAATATGGTCATAATCAATTGAAATCAAAGGAATGTCTTCAAATCTTTCTTCCTCATTTTCATCGTATGTTTTTGAAACAACTAGTGGCACCGTATCCCATTTACCAACATATCCAAGTTCTTGGTTGTTGCATGCATGATTAGAGTTTCCTACAATGCAATCAGTGAAAAAACAAGAGTAATCCCTTGTGTATAATATCCATCCATGGCGACTATCTAAACTCATAACACAATGTAAAGATCTTGTTTTGTCTACCCTCTTGCATCCATGCATTGATCTTTTGTCCACACCTAGATACATGTACAACAACAAACACATGTGAACAAACATGTATATATATATATATATTTATATATTTTAAATTTAAATAAATTCAAATTTTTGAGAATGTAATTTATGCATACCTGATATCTCCCAAAACACTCTATGTGGAATGTGTTGGTTTTTCCTCGAAGATGTGCCGACCACATTTGATGCAAAGTGTTTCTTACACCATTCAACAACATCATGCACATTGTCTATATGATCTTCTAGATAACTCATTTGATGCTTTCTTAAAGCTCGTTTGATGCAAGCTCCTGCTCCATCATGCTCACCCTTTCCATGCTCACTCTAAAAAAACTCTAAACATGTGGTATTTTATAGATTTTATGATATCTAGAAAGTGCATAGAATGGTCATGAAGATTTGAATTGTGCTGCACATCCATCTAATCACACAAAATGATTTTCAAATTTTCACCCTTGCTTCTCAAATTCTCAAAAAAATTTGTAAAGCAATGTTGTACAAAAAGTGTCATACTCTTTATCATCACTAATATAAAAGTGATATTCTTTCTTAATGGCTCATTCTTCACCTGTACTCTCAACACAATCCAATTCTTATTGTGCATGTTGATAACACACATGAACTATAATAGTGATCTTCTTTGAAAATTAATATTATGATTGAATCTCCTTTTGATGTACAAAAATAGTAATTTTCTGCAAAGTCAACTACTGATAGAATTGTTCCAAGTGGGAAAGTATCTCTCAATGGTTGGAATTGTTGTGCTTGCCACTTAGAAAAAAAAGAATGTTGTATGTATGGTTGTATCAATTTTCAAAAATCTTCCATTAATTTTCCAATAGGAATCTCCTCTTCTACATAGTTGAACCTTGTGGATTCTTTCCCAAAATTTGTTTGAAACTTTACATACTTGTACCTATGTGAGTAAAATATGTGAATAAGTAATAAACCACACAATCAATGAAACATTAGATTAGAGAATTCAAATAAAAATCTAATCAAATTGAAATAAATAAACTCTCTAAAAATAATACCTTTTGCAATTTCCTATCTTTGTTAGGTCAGTATCTTCATTTCTTGAAGGAAATTTAGCCAAATTTCCACATGTTTCACAAATTCCTTTTATGTAGTTTATTTGAGGTCCATTTTCATGATCACATGACATAGCATTTATGAACAAACTTACTTGTCTAGGAGGTGCATTTTGAAAACCACAAATTTCTTCTCTCATCTTTTGAAACACCTAATAGTAGAGGTCAAATTCAATATGATAACGACAACAATTTTCAAAAATATTTTTTATCTTCACATAATATGGCTTTAACCTTTCAAACATTGTTTTCCCAATATTTATATGAGGATATATATTACAAATTTTCATATACATCTCAAGTTGTGTTATGTCTAGCCAATGTTTAATATGATTTTCATAAATAGCAGGCCTGATCCTATGTCTCATAACATCTCTAATATTTCTTGATGGATGAGTCTGATCATGCCAAAAACTTGAGATCAAGTTCCTAACAACATCTTCAATCCTGTCAGAACGGGGAGCTCTACACATAATTTCCCAATTTCCTTCTGAACTCTCACCTAAAAGCCTTCTCTTTTTCTCATATTTTATTAGTGTGGTTCTACTATAACCAATTTCAGCTGAAGTCCAGACATTTTTATTTTTCTTGCTATGTCTTGATTTATAATAGATGTCAACATCACCCTTCTTGTAGTGGCCTTATCCACTAATCAAGATCCTTTCCCAATGGAATCTAAACCCTTTTTAACATTTTGAGCAATATCCTTTTGTAATGCCATGTGTTTCTTCTTATTTGATGCCGAATGTACACCCAACAATTGTAATGACTCTTTCAGCTCATTATGAAGAAGTAAACATGATAAAAATTGGGTTTTTTCAAGTGTTTCAAGATGATTGAAATGATAATTGATTATTCCATTTATAGATTTAGTCATTAATCTCTTTCTCTTATTTGTAGGTTGCTCGACATAACATTTCAGTTTCTTCATATCCATTTCAAGTAAATGATCTAAATTTCTATAAGAAATTTGTTTCCTCACCTTTTGAGCTAGTTTCATATGCTCATCCATACCAGTAGAAGGAAGTGATCTGACCCCTCTCCAACATGCATTGTTTTAACTTGGGCCTCCTCCCTATATTCAAGGTCCATGTGTTCTTCAGTGGATTCATTTGATCCAATATCTAAATTTGGCTCAACTTCAACATGAGAACTTCCTGCTTGTTGTGCCCTTTCTACGTGTCACAAAATATTTTGCAAAGAAAGTGAGAGATGATGCTGTGCGAACCCTTTTCCTAGTACCTAGAAAACAACATGAATAAACGAGTTAGACAAGGAATTGCAAGCTAAAAGAAGGATTCCCCATGAAATCCATTTACAAATCAAACTAGGAATGAAAATAATGAAGAACACAATGCAAATGACAAAAATAAGATAAAATCCTAATTAGATGTGCAAACTCTCAATCCCATGGGGGAATTGGTGCCAATTTGATGTGAAAATTGGCCCTTTCCCAATCCCTAAGATGCAAGCTTTGTTGATTGACAATGAAGAGTGATCCACTTTGATGAAATATGAGAACTCCAAGCCAAATCTACAAAAAACCCTAGCTAAGAACTCAAATGATGGATGAGAACATGCTAAGTATTTTAGCATGGTAACTTTGTAATGTTTGTGGATGATGAAATGAGGATATGAGCCTTTCATTTATAGGATTTCAAGATGGATGAAAGCCCAAATTTGAGCAATGTGGGACTAAGTTTCATCCAATGATATGGTGCCACTTATCAAGCTATGAATGGATGATGGTTGTGCAAGATTTGGGGTTTGTGCCAATAAATGCCAATATTTGAATTTCAAATTTGTTGAAATGACATGTAAGAGGGAAGGGAAAATGCAATAAATGCCACTTGGCTCAAGGCAAAGGACATGTAAGATGAATTTATTGCCTTGTTGGATGTACATGTTGACTTGGAATTTTTGAATTCAAATTGAGAGAATATTCCAAAAGATGCCATGTGAGGGAAAATTGGGATTTAATAAATGAATTAAATCTATTTTCATGTGCAACTTGCATTATCTAGAGGATGTAACATGAGATTAGATTAAATTAATGAAGGGTTAATTAATTTAATAGGAGATTAGATGATGTGACTTATATGACTTAGATTTATGGGTTTATTTAAATCAAATAAGAGGGGAATATGATAAGATATTAATCAAATAAAGATTTTGATTTATTTAATTAAAAGGAGTTGATGCTAGATTAAATCAAATAAGGTTTTAATTTATTTAATTTAATGGATAGACTTTAGAAATTTAATCAAATAAATTGATTATTTAATTAAATAGGGATAATTAGATCAAGATGGGTTGATTTAATTAACAAAAGGAATTGAATTAATCAGATAAAATGATTTTATTAATTAAGAGATGGTTATTGATGAATTTAATTAGATAGAGGGATTTGATTAAATGGTTAAACCGAGGGATGATTCAGGAAGAAATGATGTTAGTAAGTCAGGATCGAATGCACGGTGTCAATCAATATATTTTACATGTCTACATTTTGCCCCTCTTTGAAGCAATGCACTCATTGCATTGGTTCAAAGAATAAACGATCTCAATCAAAGCCTTTTTTTTTTTTTGATACTTAAACTTGCCCCACTACTAATCGATAGAGAATATGCCAATATAATGCCCCCTTGAGAGATCGGACAAAATTTTTAACTTTTTGGGTGATCTTGCGAAAAAAAGATGACAAAGGACCTGACAAGTCCAAAAGGGGTCTGAGAGGCGCAAAAAGTGCCTAAACGCAATAAGACAATGAAAAAAAAGCCTCAAACGGACAAAGACAGGTTCAGGGGTCCATAACCCTAGCAGGACGGCTAATTAGGGCCAAAAACCCCTAATTTTTTTAGGATTAAAAGGGGCTCGAGGGGTCACTTTCAAGTCATTTTCACACACCTCCGCTAGCAAACCTTGAGATTCAAGCTTTGACCCTCTGATGATATGGTGCAACGATAGCTTCCCCTGCACATTTTAGACCGAGTTCAGACCTACCAGTGGCCACTAGGCATTGAGGCACCGGTATGTGGTTCCTATCGAACCTTAATTTTTTCATTTGACACATTTATTACATGCTTAAAAGGGAGCTCACCTTCAGCGGTGCTATTATAGCACCGCTCGGTGTTTAAAGTGCACCACTATTTACCTTTTTGCGCCGTAGTAGTGCCATTTGGCACCGCAGCGGTGTAGTTTGGAGTTTAGAAACTCTGCAGCTGGGCTCAGGCTCGGTGGTTCGATTTGATTAAAGTGCGCTGCGGTGATGCACTTTTCACAAAAACTGTGATGATAGGGACAAATTGTGCTGCAGCAGCACTTTTTAGCTCGATTCAGGGTCTAGCGTCAGAGTTTGAGAAAACTCAAACTGTGACGCCTTCACAAACTACGCCGCTAGATGCAAGTTTGGAGTGTTAGGCTAGGATTTTTCCAAAAAATTTAACGTGCTGACTTTCCTTGATGCAGGACGGACTGAGGGAGCTCTACTCTCAGGAGCATCAGTCGTAGGATTTGGCGAGCGTCTTACAAGAATTGAGTGACAAATACCAAGACCGACTAGGATTCGTTGGCCTATGGCATATTGCGTACGCAGTGCCCATGCACACACATCTTGGGATGCTATCAGCGCTGGCCGAGAGGTGGCACAGCGGGACATTGTCATTCCATCTTCCCACTGGCAAGGCAACTGTCACCCTGGAGGACATCTGGCGCATTTTACGATTGCCCATTCATGGCTGCCGAGTGATCTATGACATGGAGGGATGTGATTGCTGCATCAAAGTCCTTTCCATGCATGACATTATTTACTACAAGGGTCAGATCGAGTTGGAGAGGTACAGGGTTATAGTGCCTCCTTTCTACTGGGCCATTGCAGCGATCATTTCTGGTTTGGGTGCCCCAGACAAATGAAGGCAATATTTTAGTCCAGGTTGGGGATACTGCTAGGAGAGGATGGTCCGAGACAAGCCAATTCAATTTGCATGGGGACCCGTCCTTTTGGCTTCACTCTATAGGGATCTCCATGAGTATGTTTACGTGGATGGCAGAGCACTAGGAGCCGGAGTGACTCTTCACATTTGGACATGGGAGCACATTTATGTGCTACGTCTGCAGGTTGTTCTAGTTTTGATGGGGGCAGAGGATGCCCTCGTGGAATTATATAGAGGCGGTGTGTCCTTCACACACACTGGCAAGCATGGGATCCCCTACTGGAGGTGGGTCCTAGACAAGATGCTCATATTTACTTGGCGTCCATACCTTGGTTGGTCCGGATGGGCCGACGATGTCGCTCAACTCTTCTACTACCGACAGGATCGATACATGTAGGGCCGTTAGCATACGATGATTGAGAGGTACCTGCCCAGGTGCGTACATCGTCAGTTTGGAGAGCCCCAGGATCAATCGGATGATGACTATATGGTCGTCTTTGTGCGGAGCATGACACAGACAACATGGGGGCCTAGCATTCCTACCGCAGAGGCAGTTGACAACTTTCAACAGTTAGTGGCTTGACCATGGGCCTATGATTAGGGCTTGGCAGACCTAGGGACCACACAGGCCTATAGAGATTGGTTCAAACCTCCTCTTCGGTTGACTATTCTAGGCAAGGATCTAGAGGCAGGTAGGGTCAGAGGTAGGAGAGGACAAGGACAAGGGCGAGGACCGAGGATCAAGATCCAATAGGATCCACCATTGGTGCCCCTAGTTCTACTAGGTCACGAGGATGTCCATATGTAGGACCAGCAGTAGGATCCACCAGTCCCACCACCACGAGCCGAGGGTGAGGACTAGGTTCACGTGCAGCCACAGGCATAGCCAGCAAGGCAGGCAGACGCATAGGATTCCTTGATTTTATAGTTGCAGGTGCAGGTTCAGGTAGTGACGGCAGAGAGACCAAGCCAGGGCTGAGAGAGATTAGCTCAGAGCAGAGAGGGATCAAGCTGTGTAGTAGAGATAGGCTACAGAGGTATAAGCAGCCATAGAGCTAGGCCATAGGTAGCAGATTGAGAGCATGATAGCAGTCTCATCTCAGGGTATAGTGCCAGTACGATCTTACAGGGATGCCATTCGAGAGATAGAGTACTATTGTCGGCCCTACCACGACACTGTTCCTAAAGCAGACTGGGTTCCAGAGTACTCAGAGCAGGCTAGCCAGAGACCACCAGAGGGCCATGGTGATAGAGGTGAGGGCAGTATTCATGGAGATCGACCATGATCCAGATGATACACACCTTTTGTACCTTATGGGCTCATTTTTGATAGCTTGATGGGCATTTTGTACTGATTGACAACTTGTATAGTGATCCGATTATTTTTTGTACTATGATAGATGATATGATAATGATATATGTATGAGTTGATTTTGATGTGATGAAATGTGTACCTTTATCGATACATGTATGCTTTTCCTTTTATATGTGATGCATTTATTTCTAATGATGTTTATGCAATGACTATGACCTATGATATGATGTGTAATTATGTTAACTATATGATGATTTACCTTATGCAAATGTGATATGTTAAATGATTTGATTTATGGTATATGTAATGATGTATAAAAAATGCTTATATATGAGATGTTTTATGGATGGGATGGGATGTGATATGATGCAATGGTCGTGATATAATGCTAATGGAATGGTGTTAATGCTTAATGAGATGATTTTATGAGATTCCTTAGAATAACAAATGTTATTATCTTAAATGATGATGTATGTGATGCAATGATATGTTAAATGAATTAAATGCTTATATGCCTATTGCTTATGATTATGCAACAAATGATTATGAAATGATTGTGTAGATGCTTATGTCATGACTTAGGTGGTAATGTGATATGGTTATGTAAATGAAATGTTTATGCACTGATCAATATAATGACATGAGATGCAATGTAGTGAGTGAAATGCAATGATATGGATGAACCTATCTATGAAGAGTGTTTATGATAACCTATTTATGATGATTGGAATGCAATGCATTTATGCAATATGCTAATGATTTTTGGATGCAGGATCGATGGCGATGATGATCAATTGTTATTGCACCTTGTTAGTGTGATTAGTAAGAAGAGAAGAAGTCATTTCAACAAGACACAAGATGACACAAATGCAAATGATGATGATGATGATGATGATGATGATGATGATTACTTGTCGAGGAATTGGGATTTTCAAAGGGCCAAATTTTCTTATGTTTGATAACACACATGGTACGATGCATCAAGGTATAGGCAACCAGGATGGCGTGGTACTTAGTGTGATGGACTTTGACTTGACAATCAGATAGGAGTATTCTTGTTCACACCTGACATACAAAAACCTTGCTAGGATGCACTTCAAAAGTTTTAGACACATCAGACCAAAACACGGAAAGGTAAATCTATCCCTGTAATAGTCAACAAGTTGCCCTAGACCTCTTCCATACATACCTATCAAAGCAAGTATTTGCCAAGGTTATTTTACAAGAACGTCCCACAAGCACAACAGATGAAAGATAACAATCATTGCCCCATTCCTATTTCTCTAAATCCTTCATTCGGATATCATCGAGACATCCTTGGAATGAGCGCAAATGAGAGAAATCAAAAAGATAAAGACTAAATAAATAAACAAACTAATGCTCTTCAATACCGCTAATGGAAAATGATGTGTTTTCTAAAGAAGATAAGAAAAACTTATTGCCAAAAGATAATTCCCATTGTAGGAAGGATTCATCCTAGGACCTATTAGTGGATGGCGGCACGTCATTTCATTTATAAGGGATGATTGATATGGGACAGATCCAGATGATGTGTTATCAATATGAAGAGATGACCAATTTTCTTACGCACTGATTTAAACTTAGATTTGAAATTTTGAGTTCTACTCGCAATCTACTAGACTTGTTTCCGATTATCTTGCCGAAGGTTGATGATAGTGAGTGTCCTGAGCTTGAGGAGTTGCCATGTCTTTCCAGAGTGAGCTCCATGGAGAAGATTAAGATAAAATCTTGTGAGAAGCTATAGACAATTACGCTACCAAAAACACTCACAAGTTTGTGTGTACAAAGTTGCAGGGATTTGCAAAGAGTAGGAGGATCAGGTGATCCTATCAAACTTATAGAGCTGTTTATTAGTGATTGTCCTAAGCTTGAGTGGTGTTCACCAAGTCTCTCCAAACTGAGCTGCCTGAAGAAGATTAATATTCATTCTTTCAAGAAGATACAGAACATTACGCTGCCAACAACACTCAAAAGTCTATCTATACGCTATTGCAGAGATTTGCAAAGAGTAGTAGGACCCGATGATCTTATTAAACTTGAAGAGTTGATTATTAGTGAGTGTCTTGAGCTTGAGGAGTTGTCGAGTCTCTCTAGAGTGAGCTGCTTGGAGAAGATTGTGATTGACTCTTGTGAAAACCTGGAGAGAATATCAAGTATTGAAGAGTTGGGTGCATTACAATGGATGATACTTGGTCATTGCAGCAATGCAGTAATACGGAATTGCATTCATTAGTTGAAGGTAATGATTTCAATACTCCTTTTTAACAGACACTCATAAATATCATTGTTTTATTGAAGTGTTCTTTACTTCATTTTTGACCTTCAGCTTTGTTTTGTTATTTGTTTATACAAGATAGTCTATATTTTCCTGAGTAATGTTTGAAGTGAATGCAAATGAAAAAAATTTACCTTCGTTAACTGAGAATATTTTGTCTTTTTATTTCAGATTGTGCCATCATGGGGAATGGTTATTATTGGAAGAGCAGTGAGTGGAGCAGAGTCAAGTTTAAATGAAGATCTGTTTTCGATGGCTAATATTGAAGTGATTGAAATTGGTACTATTGAAACATCTTCGAAGTGGTCAGTATTGCATGCAGTTATTGGATGTTATGTGGTTGTGGTTGATAGCTCTACTTCAGCAGAGGATATAAATAAATCACTTCAACTCAATGTCGGGGCCTGGCCTAAGGTGCGTGGAGGAGAATGGATAATGACAATGGTAGCAAATGATGAGTGGACTTACAATTTTAATTATAAGAATGTGGAAGATGTTTTAAGTAGGAAAGGGATAATAAAGAAGGGGTTTTGGGTAAAGGTAAAGAAAAGTGAAGAGTGGAAAAGTGTGGGTGTGTTGCGTTCAATTGTTGATAGGTTATATCAAGAAGGGGTTTAGGTAGAAGTGAAGAAAGGTGTAAAGTGGAGAAGTGTAGGTGTGTTACACCATTTATAATTCTTTGAGATTGTTGTAATTATTTGTTTCACAAAGATATAAAATGTCAATTCTTTTCATACAAAGTAGATTGCATTTCATAGGATCCTAGTATTTAGAAAAAAATTAGATAATATTTTAGAGTAGAATTAGTGTACATAATTGTTTTCTTATAAAAGAGTGAATATTATTTATTTATTTTAAAGATAAAATAATTTTCTTTGAAATATATTTTTTTAATTTCTTATTAATAAAAGATATGTGGGTTTAGTTTTTATCATGGTCATATACAATTTTATTTTGAAGTTCAAGCTTGAAAACTCTGTAACGAGAAGTTTTGTAGCCTCTTAAATTATTTATTATTACTTTTAAATAAGAGATGGATTAATAAACAACAATTTAAAATGATGTTTTTAAATTATTATTAACTAATTTTTGTTATGGTAATAATCAATATTTTAAAAAGGTTTTAATTAATTAATAATAATGACAACTCTTAACTAATAAAAAAATTATTTTAAAAATTAAATATTAATATTTATTTTTTAAATATTAAGATATAAATTTTCTAATGAATCACAACAAAGGTTAAGTATTTAGTTCATAGTCATGGATTATATTCATTCTAGTAAACTCAATTTAGAACATTGTACAAAAGAATATTTTTATTTTAATCCATATTGGTGATCATTGTAAAGTTTGTTAGATCCCCAAGCACATTGATTTTTGAGTTTCATTATTTGGCATTCATTTATTAATTGGTTAGTTTTTTGGATTGTAACTATGTGCATTTGGATTGATTCACAAAAATGCACACAATTTCAATCCAAAAAAATAAACAATTCATGATCATGGATTGTGGAAACTTGATGATGTTAATTCATTCATTAGTTAGAGAGTTAAGTGATCTATCATCCAATTTACTTTCTATTTAAAACATAATTGTACAACTATCTAAATGTTTAGGAATTGATTTAATCCCTTTTGTCTACTCTTTTGTCTAGATTAATTGTTCTTCTTTATATGAATTTTGTTGAGTAGCCTACTTTTTTTTTTTTTAATAAAATTTTTAGATATGAATTATCCTTTTCTCTTTGTTCTTCTCTGATAGGTCTTTCATTTAGGTTTTGGTGTTTCTTCTTTTAATCCTATCTTTTACTCACCTTATCCATCCTATATTTACTTTAATGTTAACTCTTTTTCCACACTTTGTGTCTAATTTTGAATTGATATTTAGAGCTCTAATGAATTATACCTTCCTTTTTTTATGTCGCTTGATTAACACAAGAATTTTCCACTTACCACTATATAATTATATTGTCATTTCAACAAAGTGAATACCTAAAACTAAATAAAAATTTGCATGGACATACTTATTTCACCATTTCAAAAATAATATAAAACTAAAAAAGCATAACCCATACACTATTTCCTCTACATAAGGTATCTTATTTATATTAATTATCCCACTTAAGAAAACACTAGTAGTGAGGGTCATTTCTTTCTTGGAGAGGCTCAAATACACTTAAGTTTAGAATTGGGTATTTGCCTCTGTGATCGACAATGTAAGTCTCTAAACTAAATTGAATCATGCTTTCCTTTTCATCCATTCAAATTATTTTCCTTCCTTTTTTCCTTGGTATTTTTAAGAAACTAAAAAATAAAAGGTGAAATAATGATTAAATGAAGGCAAATAATATTTTTCCTTTTTCCTTTTGAATGCTCCTTTTGATTGAGTGGAAGAGGAAGTGTGCCTTGTGTGCTGAGAGATGGCTTTTCCATCCCTCTTGATATGATATTTTCATGAAGAAGATGAGTTATGGATGAATTGAGGAATTGGGGTGCTTAAATGACCTACAACATGATTGTTGGATAGAATACAATGAAGGATTAGATGTGCATCATAAGGATATAATGAGATGATTTGATATTAAAATGGCTTGGAGGGCCTTTGATTTATATTTTCTTAGATGGATATTTGTTATGAAATAACTTGCACAATAGAAGAATATGATATGAAATATGTTGCAAATACTTGATAATAACTGAGAATAACAAGCCACTTCGAGGGGGAAAACCTCCAAATATCTCTAATGAGAACACACTTCACAACTTGATGATGAAAATAAGACTCACAAATAATAATATTAAGGGCGTAGCATGCCCCCCTTCTTCAAAGAAGCATTGTACTCAATGCTAATCAAGTTTGGAAACTTTTGAATGAGCTCCTCATCTTCCCATGTGGCATCTTCAACTGGTAAATTCTTCCATTGGATGAGATACTCAGTGATAGTTCTATTCCTCAGCGTCTTTATGTGTGTTTGACGAATGCAATCTGGTTCCAAAATGATTCTCCCTTCTTCATCCAGCTCGAGAAGTGTTGTTGGAGTGGGAATATTATGCCCAATTACCTTCTTCAAACAAGAAACATGAAAAACTGGATGTATCTTTGTTGTAGGTGTCAACTCAAGCTTGTAGGAAACACTACCGATCTTCTGCATGATTTGGTATGGACCATAATACTTTGGCGACAACTTATTATTCTTTCTTTGCTACTTTAGTGAGATTTGCTTATAAGGCTGCAATCGCAAGAAGACCCAATCCCCAACTTCAAAACTTCTTTCACTACGATGTTGGTCTGCCTGTTGTTTCATTCGATTTTGTGCCATGGCTAAATTCTCCTTGAGTCTTGAAAGTACTTGTTGTTGATGAAGCAAGTGGTCTTCTACTGCCTGAACTCTTGGGGACACCTTAATTGATGATGTGATGGAAGGAGGATGATATCCATAAAGTGCCAAAAATGGAGACATTTTTGATGAGCTATGAAAAGAAGTGTTATACCACCATTCTGCAAGTGGTAGCGAATCTACCCACTAGGATTGTTTCTTTGAAGTGAAACAACGTAGATATCCTTCCAAACACTTATTAACAACCTCTGTTTGCCCATCTGATTGAGGGTGGTATGAAGAGATAAGAGCCAATTGAGTACCCAAACATGAGAATAAATCTTTCCAAAAGTGACTAGTGAAGATAGGATCACGATCACTAACAATAACTTTAGGTGTACCATGTAGCTTTTGGATATTCTCCAAAAAATTTAGCCACTACACTTGCTGTAAAAGGATGTGCTAATGCAATGAAATGTGCATATTTAGTGAGTCGATCAACCACCACCATGATGACATTATGACCTTTAGATTTGGGAAGCCCTGTGATGAAGTCCATGGATATCTCTTCCCAACGCTGGCTAGGAATAGATAAGGGTTGCAAGAGACCTGGTGTCTTAATTGTCTCCCCTTTATGCCTTTGACACACCAAACATTCAGCCACAAATTTTTGAACATCACCCTTTAGCCCTTCCCAAAAGAAATCTTGCTTGACTCGATGATATGTCTTCAAAAATCCTAAATGACCACCCACTGGAGACTCATGCAACTCTGTGAGAATCTTGATTTTAAGGTTGGAATTCTTGCAGAGATACAAACGCTCTTTATACCAAAGAGTATCTCCCTTCCAACAAAACTTATTTGAACTACTAGGATCACTTTTTAATTGCTCGATGAGATTACTTGTTGCAACATCATTTTGCCACTCTGCTTTGGCTTCCTCCACCCAATTTGCTTGTAATATTGAAAGGGCACACAATAAGGCTTCATCTTTCTCATCCTTCCTTGACAGTGCATCTGTGACAATATTTTCTTTCCCTTTCTTATATACAATCTCAAAGTCATATCCTAACATCTTAGTGACCCATTTTTGTTGCTCTTCAGAAGATAGTCGTTGTTCCAAAAAATATTTTAGGCTATCATGATTTGTTTTAACCTTGAAATGTCTACCCAATAGATAAGGGCGCCATTGTTTCCTGCATGGAGTATTGCTAGCATTTCCTTCTCATAAATAGGTTTTAGTAGATTCTTACCTTTTTGATGACTCTCAAAAGCAATTGGTAAGCCTTCTTGCATGAGTCTTTGCTCCTATCCCATTTCAGCATCATTCCACAATGAATTCCTTGGTGAAGTCGGGAGTGGCAAGTCTGGAGTTGTACACATAGCCTCCTTCAATCTCTCAAATGTTGTATTGGCAGACTTGTTCCAATGAAAAGAATCCTTCTTCAATAGAGTGGTGAGAGGTGCTGCTATACTACCATAATTCTTCACAAATCTTCTATAGTACCCTGTCAATCCCAAGAATCCTCTCAGTTTCTTAATGGTTTTTGGAATAGGCCATTCCATGATAGCCTTAATTTTGTTAGGGTCCACCTTTACTCCTTCATGTGAAACTATGTGTCCCAAATACTCCACCTCTGTAAGACCAAAAGCACACTTGGATGGCTTAGCATAGAGTTTATGATCTTCAAGTATTTGTAATGCTTGGTCCACATGTTGCAAATGTTCTTCCCAAGTCTTGTTGTAAATCAATATATCATCAAAGAATACTAACACAAACTTTCTCAAGAACTTCTTAAAAATGGAATTCATCAAACTTTGGAATGTAGATGGTGCAATGGTAAGACCAAATGGAATCACCAAAAATTCATAATGACCCTCATGAGTCTGAAATGATGTCTTACAAATATCCTCCTCCTTAATCCGAATTTGGTGATAACCAGATCTAAGATCTAACTTGGTAAAAAACATAGCTCCATTTAATTCATCTAGCAAATCATCAATGACTAGAATTGGAAACTTATCTTTAATGGTGTACATGTTGAGCACTCTATAATCTGGACACATGCGCCAAGTATCATCCTTCTTACGTACCATCACCACCGGCGAGGAGTAAGCACTTTGGCTATGCCTAATGATTCCTGCCTCTAGCATCTCTTCAAAAAAAATTTCTATCTCACTCTTTTGTATGTGTGGATACTTGTAAGGCCTGATGTTTGGTGGTTGGATCCCTGGGACTAACTGTATGGCATGATCATGATCCCTCTTAGGAGGAAGTCCTTTAGGCATATCTCCAAGAACAATTGAGTGACGATCAATTATAGCTTGCAAATCTGGATGAGTAGGAGTAATAGATTGAGAGACTTCTAATGAACATAGTTGGGCCACAAATCCATCCACTCCTTTCTTAAGCAACTTTTGCATTTGATGAGAGCTTACCATTTGTGGAGATTTTTCCTTCAACCCCCTTAGCTCTACTAGCCTTCCTTCTAATTGAAATCTCATGAATAGTTCTTGGAAGTTCATCTCAATTGTTCCTAATGTAGTAAGCCATTGTACTCCCAAAACAATATCTACTGCACCCATGGATATCATACATTGGGGTATCAAGTTGATAATCTCCCATGGATAATTTAATGCTATGACACTTCCATGAACAACTAACTATACCACCATCTGCAATCAAAACTTGAAACTCGGTGGATATATGAAACAATTTAGACGAGTAGCTAACTTTTGTTGATGAAATTATGAGTACTACAAGTCGATCAACACTGTTACCTTCTGCTTCTTTAGGAACCCCACCACCTTGAGTTTGTGCATGACAAGAAATGATTGGTTGAGAATATGTGATTCCTCATTTGACTCCCTTTCATCTTCTAGTATGGGTTCCTCCTCTTCTTCCTCATTGGGACCTTCAATATAAAACAATTTCTTTTCACTACATTTATGTCCTCGACTGTATTTGCTATCACAATTGAAACACAAGCCTTTTGCTCTTTTCTCCTCAATTTGTTGTGGAGTCAACTTAGTAGGTTGTGTTGAATATCCTTTCTCTCTTGTCACATTAGCCCCTTGCTTCTTAGGAATCAAATATTTCTCCTCTACCCTGCGTGCTAAGATAAAAGACTCATTTATGGATCTAGGGCTAAACATGCGTACCTCATGTTGAATGTGATCCTTGAGACCACCCAAGAATAAGTCATTCAAGTTTTCCTCCATAATTGAATCCACCCTTAAGGATAGATTTTAGAATTGCTGAATATAATCCTTAACTAATCCTGTTTGTTGAAGTTTAGCTAGCTGGCTGAAGAAGTTGTCTGTGACGCTATTGCTATATTGTGCTTGGAGTTCCTCTGTAAAAATTGACCATGAGACGGTGAGCCCTTTTTACCTCGATGAGTGAAAGCCAAACTATACCAAATGAATTGATCTGGTTCTAAATATAAGGAAGCCATCATGACCTTTTGTCCATTTGGGATTTGGTGTACTTCAAAAAAATTCTCCATTTGGTTTATCCATGTTAGAGGATCCTTACCATCAAACTTGCGCATATCCACCTTTGGAAATAAATTCCTAGATCCCATAGGAGTACTAAAGCTTGTGTTAGTAGTATCTGCCCTAGAATTCTCACCTTGGCCGCTTGAGAACTCCTTTCTTGATTCAGCTATGTAGGTGCTTAACATGTTTTGCATGTTCGACATATCTCCTCTTAGGTCACAAATATCCATCTTAATTGAGGACATTTCTTCCTTGACCTTATTTATTTCTTCATTATGAGTACTATCCTTGATTTTTTCACCATCCTTATCAGGAGTCTTCCCCGGAGTGACAACATTCTTTTTACCCCTTGTTGCAGGCCCCGTCATGATGGAAACCACTAATGTTGAAATAAATCACACAAATGAAACCTAAATTCTCTCAAATTTTTACTTTAATCTCCTTTAGTATGTCTTCAAAAACCCAATAAAAATTAGACTCCAATTCAACAAGATGTACGAGATATGTAGATTCCAAAAAAATAGTGTAGAAACCCTAATTCTGCAATAATTCACTTAATTCTACTCCAATTATTCTAAAATCTGGACTGTAGCTTGTTCAATATGTTCTTCAAAAACCCTTTAAAAATCAGAAAAAAAAATCACCAAAATCTGAAAGATATGCTCTTCCCAAAATCGCATCCAAAATTGAGAAAAACCTTGCCTCTATGGTGCCAAGATCATGGTTTGATACCACTTGTTATGAAATAACTTGCGCAATAGAAGAATATGATATGAAATATGCTGAAAATACTTGATAATAACTGAGAATAACAAGCCACTTCAAGGGGGAAAACCTCCAAATATCTCTAATGAGAACACACTTCACAACTTGATGATGAAAATAAGACTCACAAATAATAATATTAAGGGCGTAGCAATATTGGACAATTTAGATTAGGTTTCAAGATCAAGGGTTGAAAATGGATGAGAAGTTAGGGCTTGAGAAGTAGATATCAATTATCATCACCAATTTGATGTACTTGAGGATGTATATGATCAAGGAAAAATTTAATTAAACAATTCCAATGGTGGAAAATGAGTCTTCTCACATGTGTGAGAATGACATATACATTAGGAAGAGAAACCTAATGAGTTTCTTCTCACACATGTGAGACAAATCAATGCTTAAATAAAGGTTTTAAAGTAGCTAGAAGGCTTTATCAGGGTTTTAGGAGGTAGATGAATATGATGACCTCTAATTCCTTATTGGGGTATAAGAGATGGAAGGGATCTAATATGCCAAAAAATAGGAGTAGATGAGGTTTGATACCTCATCGAGTATTGGAATTGAACTTTGATAGCTTGGAGTATCAAAGATCGAAGGGATCCAATATTGTAATGAATATCATAATTGGGAAAGGTTTGATACTATTGTGGGGTATCAAACTTGGTTGAGGTCTAATACTACAAAAGTCATCAAACTTGGATAACATCTTATACCTTTTATGAAATTAGACAAGTAAGCAAGGTTTGATATCTTGAGTGGTATTATAATTGTATGAGGTTTGATAAATATTGCATATTATACTTAGTTGAGCTTCAATACCTCAAAAGTGTGGGAGTAATTGGTGACTCCCCAACACCCCCAAGAACAGTTGCTAGACCAAAACAACTTCCACAAGAGAGAATGGAAAGAAAGCTTGCTTCACAATGCAAGATTGAATAATGGTTGAATTAATACAAATGTACACGCAATGCCTTGCTTATAAAGGCAAGGTTGAGAGATAGGATTAGAAAAGATCATGGAAAGTGTCTTAATCCTATACAATGAGACAACTAACTACCTAGGAATCATGTAATATAGCTAGATAAGATAAGTTCTAGAAAATCCAACTAAGACTTCTAGAAAGCATCTTATATCCTAAGTAAACTTAACATGTGAATATGTCCCCTAATTACCTAGCCAACACCCCCCCTTAAGTGCAACTTAGGGAGAAGATTATTATGCACCCTATGCAAAGATGAAGATGAAGATGGGTCTCAGCTACTAGGCCATGTTAGGTACCCATTTACAATGCAAATGCAAAAAATCTCTCACAAGCAGAGAAAAGGAGAAAACCCAATGGGACAAAAATCCTCTCCAAAAGAGAGAAAACAAAACAAAACAAACAAAACAAACATGATGTATGGAGGACTCAGTGATACCCCCCAAGGACTACATCCATCATGTATATACAATCAATGACCCCCCCATAAGAGGGAAGTAGAGAGATAAGATGTCCCACCCATGATGAAGAAGCTCCAATGTTGATGAAGAATGTTTGAAAACAAAAGATGACCTAGTGTCTACAAGAAACACATCTTCCCTTATGAAGAAATATTATCATAAGTTGATGAAGAAGCCACTCCATGTCCAACTGCAACAAGGAAGAATGAATGCTCAACATGTATGCCTCTAAAAAATGATGAAGAGCCTCCAATCTTGAATAAGTAACAACATAATCATGGTCAAACTCATCCAAGAAACATGTCAAATCAAGTGAAGGAGGAGACTCATGAATTCCAATCTCCAATGACAAAGTAGATGGTGTAACAATTGTGCTAAAACTGTCATAAAAGAGGAGAGAAATCCCCTCAAGTGTTTCCTCCAAATTTGCAATATGAGACTCCATGAACAAGTTAGAGATACCTGCCAAACACTCATCCCACAAAATAAGATCTAAAAAAATATGATCATCCTGCTAAATAGAAGCACTGCTAGCTGAAGAAGCAGGAGGTCGAGGAGTAGGAAGCTCATCACTGGTCTCTAGAATACTAAGGTGTAGATGACCAAACTTCTCCTCACCAACATGGTTCACACTCAATGGAGTGTGTTATGTAGTCAAAGGAACATTATCTTCTTTTGAAGAAAAATTTGAAAAGGAATACAAATGAGATGAATGATCAACCATCCTTATAGCAATAATATTCCTAGTCTCCAAGTCCCTTATGTACACTCTATCTGGAGTGAACTCAACTATTTTAACTTTACCGCCATGAGTAATTTGATAAATAGAAAGGAGATTAGTGGACAAGGAAGGAACACAAAGTACATCATTGAATGTCCCTTCCCATATGTCAATAAAACCCTTCCCACTTACCTTCATATATGTATTGTTACCCATCAATATATGAGGTGAATTACAAGGCTCAAAAGAAGAGAACATATCCATAGAAGATACCATATGCTGAGATACCCCTGAATCAAGAAGCCATCTATGTGATTCATGACTTGCAGAGGCCAAGAGTACTTTTCCTTTCATTTTATGTAGCCCATAAGTAGATGTTGTATTCTCTGACTGAGATAATGATGAGGGGGCTACTGATTGAGATGTTGAAGAAGAAGTAGAAGACACTGATGAGGGTAGATGAATGCTATTATTTGAAGAAGGTGTGTGAGTTCATCAATCTTCTTATTATAACATCTATGCTAATCATGTCCTAGCCTTTTACAATATGCACATTTAAACTTCTTTTTATATGATTCCTCTTTTGAAGAGGATGTGGACTTAGGAGTGCTATGTGAAGGAGGATCTTTACCTTGCTCATTAGACTTGGGAGCCTTGCTTTGCTTCTTACCTTTGCCACTTGAAGCCTTTGTATCCTTTGCAACAAGAGAATGAGATGTAGAAGACTTCAATGTGCCCATGTGTACCAACTTTGCTTGTTCCCTTGTGAGATGACCTGCAAATTCATCAAGAGATGGAATTTTGTATGCATTGCTAAGGGAATCCATTGTATCATAGAATGTAGAAACAAACATTGAATAATCAGGACCAAGCTTAGCAAGAATAGAAAGAATCAATTGTTCATCCTCTTTAGTGACCCCGCAATTAGATAACTACAATCTAAGAGAGTCGAGCTTAGAGAAGAAGTCTTGGATATTGTCAAAATATGAAGGATTAAGACCCATTAGTTCATTCTCCAACTTAAATTTCCTCATCTTATCTAGCTTACCAAAGAGATTCTCTAAAGTAGTCCAAACTTGATTAGGATGTGTGCAAGATGCAACCTGATATCTAAGATCTAGAGAAATGGACAAAAGAATATTACCAAGAGCTTCATCCCTTCTATCAAGCCATTTTCTTCTCTCTTTAGCTCATGTGGGTTTTGGATCTTGACTAAATGTTATTCTTTGCAAATTTGATTATATGGAGTGAGAACTACAAGTTTTGGAAAATCCATGATACAATCATATATTATAGAGGAGAAACAACATATTTCCCTCACAATACAAGAAATCAACCCCTTTGTCTCAAAAAGATTTACACTTTTTGCAAATTTACAACAATGAATTCCAAACTATCAAATAAACACCAAATTGAAATTATGAAAATTTGGAAACATATCTACAAAAAATGCATGAGTAGATTTGAAGTACTCCTGAATATCTTCCTGATGCTGCAAATTTGGAGAAAATTAGACTCCGAAGCAAAAAGATATGAGCTCAGAGGTGAAAAATGATGATCTAGCTTCAACCTGGAAAAAATGGCACAAAACTGCAAAATTTTTGCAAAATATCTGTACCACTGAAAATTCTGATCTCCACCTTTCCATCGATATTTTGTTTCAAAAAATTCTCCTCCGTTAGCCAAAGTTATGAGAAAATGAAAAAAAGCCCTGTAAAAGGCACTTTGGGGGCAAAAACACAGAGCAGGCAGACTAATTAGGCGAAAAATTTGTGCACCCGGGGGCTACAACTCGGTCATCCATATGACCATTGGGCTTACTGTTGCAAAAGATAAAATACCTCCTTGGCTATACATAAAACCTGTCGACCTTTTCAAATAATGTGGTCAGCTATTACAAATAAGGGTCGACAATAAACCTTTAAATAAAATTTTTAATAAAAAAATTTATAAAAAAAGCTCTGCAAATTACAAATAAAGATAGCATACCCTCAATGGTGGACCTTGTATAGACGCGGGCTATGATTTGACAGAGGTTGCACCCTTCAGAATGACAAATAAATATCAAGGAGGGAAAATGAACCGACAACAAAGGATTAGGACAAATAGCCACTGGTTCCCGCTAACATTCACATCGGCGTGTACAATACATAAGCTGACGGCCAATAAAAATGAATTTGACTCTGACAGCGATATAGTCCACAGAAAATCAGAATAAATGCTCGATTATATGAAATATTTAAGCCCAAAAATATACAAATAGCCCGAAATAAGTTTTTCCCAAAATTATTAATAAAACCATAGAAAAATATTTTAGAATTTTTTTTTTTGCGAAAATGAGAAAAATCTATCGCTTGGGAGGCTGTCCCAACAAAAAAACATTGCCTCAAAAACAACTTAACCCAAAATGGATGAATTTACAATCAAAATTTGTCTGCGAAACTTTCTAATCTCAACCATGAGGTCTTTGAAACCCCAATTTTCACCCAACAAAAATATTCAAGCCAACATGAAACCCTCGGATTTGGGAAGGAATCCAAAACACCTGGAGAGCTCTGATACCATGTTGGAGTAAATGGTGACTCCTCAACACCCCCAAGAGTAGAAATTGCTAGAGAAAAACAACTTCCACAAGAGAGAGAATGGAAAGAAAGCTTGCTTCACAATGGAAGATTGAATCATGGTTGAATTGATACAAATGTACATGAGATGCCTTGCTTATAAAGGCAAGGTTGAGAGATAGGATTAGACAAGATCATGGCAAGTGTCTAAATCCTATACAATGAGACAACTAACTACCTAGGAATCATGCAATATAGCTTCTTAAGATAAGTTCTAGAAAAAGCCAACTAAGACTTCTAGAAAGAATCTTATATCCTAAGCAAAGTTAACATGTGAATATGTCCCCTAATTGCCTAGTGAGTGAATTTGCTAGGTACAAGACATTTATTCACACCAACAAAAAGGAATTGAACTTGAATGAGGTTTAATACCTCAAAAGGCTTTAGACTTGGATGATGTTCAAGAAAGACTTAAAAATAAATGAAAATTTGCATGGACATACTTATTTCACCATTATAAACATAATATAAAACTAAAAATCATAACACATACACTATGTCCTTTGTAATATTGTTGTAAGGTTTATAGGTTTTTATTTTTCAAAATTTAATAACTAAATATTGAATATTAAATATGAAAAAATTATCTTCTTTATATTAGTAATCCCACTTAAAAAAAATAAGTGAACAAGAGTCATTGATTTCTTGGAAAGGATCAAACACACTTAAATTTCAGAATTGGTCATTTGCTTCATTGCATTTCTAGGGACAACCATGTGAAATAGAGTTCTATTTTTTAGCACAATGTTCTTGGCTATGTTGATCTACTAAAAGGAGATGTAGGTCATGCTCTAAGGGATGATGTCGTAGAATCCTTAGTTCCTCATGGAGGGGATAATGGATTTCTATTTCTTCTTCTTGAAGTAGAAAAGGATAATATAGTGAACAAAAAATTTCCTCTACAAGAAGCTCTGGTATGAATTCTTGGCATGAAATTCGTAGGTGATCTAGAACTAGAGTATTGAGCTTGTTAAATTTTTTGAAAATTCTCTAGATGCTTTGTAGAGTTCCTCTTTAAAGCTGAATATACTAAGAACAACACCACTCTCTCAACAAATAATCTTAACTCAAAGTTGAGTAGTCCCACTAGGCACCTCAAAAATTGTTTTCACTTGAAATTGCACATCGTTAAACCTTACTATTTAAAATTTTAGTGAAACATGGGATTGGTATCGAGGACCTTGTATATGAGATCAAACTTCTAACCTAGATCTATAACAATGTTGGTCCAACCCAACATTGAATAACTCTAAACTAACCTAGTCTACCACCTTGTAGAGGGAGAAGGTAAGAGGAAATGTTGGAAATTGAAAGGGTGATGATACACCTAGATACACATATGTTTCTTCCTACTCACTAGAACACAATGAGTTAATAAAGTTTACAAAATAAAGTTACACAACTCTCTATTATATCAACTCATAGAGACTTTTATAGAGGTTAAGATTTGACACACATCAAGATATGCATATTCAATCCATAGTTAGCTTCTATAGATATTTTAGAAACATACAAAATCTAAGAAAATGATAAGAATTCATCCATGCATAGAGGTAAAAGTCTACATAGAGTACAAGAAGTGAGAAAAGGTAAAAATTGATAATTTCTAATTAACATAGAGACATGGAGCCCATTTACAGTTGTAGAGATGCAAAATTTATATTATGTTTGCTAAATAAACAAGAGAAAAACCCTTTACACTAAAAATCCAAATGTCTTTTTATTTCTTAGAAAGGCATAGGAGAGAGAGATGGCATGCCAAGGAGGCGAACCCTAGTGGTGGCCTACCAAAATTGGCATATTTGCATGAAAATTTGATATATGCAAATATGTAAATCCTCCCAAGAAATCCTACCATTCTTTTTCATTGATGACTCTAATAAGAGAATGTAGGAAACCCCTATTAAATCCATTTCAAATCATGACCCAAGAATGGTTGTCTGACAAAGAAATGGGTTTACATTAATGAATGGAGCATGGGTGTTGTTTTTCCCTAAAATTGCTTCAAAATTATATTAAAATCTATCATGGGGTCCCTACAACACAAGGAATGGGTGGTTTTATAAGTCATTGAGTATTAATGGGGGTTCTTGGGAGCCATCTCTCCACTTTTACCTTTTGTGATAACTTGACCTCCAAAAAGATATGTGATTTTGTGGAGAAATGGTTGGCATTAGGCTATGAGGAAATTCGGTTGGCAATGGTCCATGTCCATCATTCTTATTATTATTTTTCTACTTTACTTTTATTTTTCTTCACTTGTCAGGGTTTAGGGAGGTGTTACAAAACTATCAAAGGTTCCAAAGGTTCATGGAACCTCTCGGAGTTTTGACTCTTCTTTGTTACCATTACCTTGCCCTTGAGTCTAAGGTTGAAGGTTCAAAAGGAACCAAGAAATTTTTAGGAGGTTCTTATGGTTCTACAAACCAACCTCTAACACTCCTTTTCACCCCTTTTATATAGCTTGTCCATCCTCCCCTTTGTACAAATTTAAATCCTACGTGAATATTGTATAAATCCAACTCCATTTGAACCATATAGAAAGGGGACCTCCATAAAGTCCATGCCTTTGATTGTATACTTTTATGGCCTTCATTTCCTTTAACCCTTGTTCCTTTGTAGAAACTTGACCCTCATCAAGTCCACGTGGGGAATGGGGAAGTGGTCAACTAATGAACTACAGGAAAATGACCTCTATTGGGTTTGTATCTTTTGAATTTACTTTTTTTATGCCTTGGATCCCTCTTCCACTTCATTACTCACTTTAAGTTCCCTTAGTGTTTTTACCTTTTTGGTTGGGCTCCCCCTTCCTTGGATATTGTGAAACTTTGGCTAGTAATTGAACTACATTATTTGAACAATGAACTGATTCACTAGGAATTTCCTTATTTACATGCTTTTTTTCCTTTAACCCTTTTTGTATTTAGGAAAAAATTGACCTCCACTGGGTCTATGAGGAATTGGGTTATGTCTTGGATCACTCTACCTTTTCTTCATTCCTCATTCCTAGACATGGTTCTTTCTAGTGTTCTTGTTGAAGGCTCCATTTTTTACTCTGGTAGTGTAGGAAAATGTATCCCTTTACATTTCCACACCTTGTTTGGACCCTCCTAGTTAAATGGACTTAATGTTTCCTTATTTAAGTGTTGTTAAATGTATTTATTTACAATTGCTCACTTATTTGGGACCTCTTGATTAAATTGAGCTTAATTATTCCTTAATAAGCCATTTTATGCATTTACAAGCCTAATTAATTAAAATTTCTGAATGGGAAACCCGACAGAAGTTAATGTCAAAACATTACACTTTACATTGGAGAATGTGAGTTCTAGGTTTAGGGACTTAGGACCCATTCACCCATGGGTGAATGGGTCCTCCCCAAGCCTTAGGAACCCACTTTTAATTATGTTTTTAGAGGGATCTTAATGTTTATGAATTCAAATTTTGATTATTCGCTTGTAATATTTAATTTTAGGGAACTAAGGTTATTTGCCTATAAATAAGAGGTCATTTTGACTATGTTTCACTTGGCAATTTCATCTTAAAAAATATTATGACTAATTTTATGAGATTAAGAGCATTCAAGAGCATTATTATCAGAGATTCATTGCAACAATCAATATCAAGCCATCATGGTAAGTCTTCTCACATCATGCATATTGTTTGAGCTAATGTGTTGATGTAGTTTTCAAGACCCATTCAAGCATTCAAACATATTGTTTCAAATCAAGTTTCATAATCAAGATCCACATCCATTGATGCCATTTCATACAAGTTGTAGATCCATATTCCAAGGTTCAAACAAGGGTTTGGTGAGTTGTGACATTGCTTGTTCATTCATCATTCCTTCATGCTATTTCATTTCATTACAAGGTTTAATTACCAAAATGGGGTTTAACCAAGGAAATCCCTATTCACCTAACAAACAACATTTTTCTCCTTTATCTGTGTGTTTGTAGATTTAGATTAAAGAAGGATTGAATACTTATTGAATAGAAAAGTTGTAAAAGTTGTCATCTTTTCATAGAAACTTGTCTATAGAATTATTTTTGACTTTCCAACATTAAAACCTCGACAAATTGAAAGCTACAAATCTGCATCAGATGCTCCTAAGAATTGAGGAAAATCCTTGAAAGTGGACCCATTGACCCTAGGGTGAATCAACCCCTATTCAACCATCTAAAATTTCCTTTTGACTGGTGCACATTGCTTTACCCTTTTTAGATCTATAATTTATCAGTTGTTCCTGCTAGTCATATAGTTTTTCTTCATATTGCAAGTTTGAATTGGCATAATTGGATAGATTTTTCACCTTTTATTTATCTCCAAATTTTTTTGTTTAATCCATTTCAACCTTTTATCCCCACCCCTCAAGTCAATAAGGAAATCAAAAGATCCCCACTATGGGTGGATTCACCTAAAGGTTGTTGGTATCTCATTTTTGAATGAAAGTGAGGGTGTTGTTTTGAGGTTTATCCTATTTTCATTATTTGGTGAACCTATCTTACCCCATTACTCCATCCCTTCACCATTTGAACTCTTTATAGAAAGTTAATCATAAATTTGTTCATACATGGAAGTGGCTAATAACTAAATTGTAACATTTGAACTAGTTAGAAATAATGGATTGGTTTAGTAGAAAATCCCCTTAAAATCTAGTAGGAGACTCGAAACCTATAAGCACATAAATTATCTATTTTTTTTTCAAATTTCATCAAATTTGAACCAAGGAGACCCATTTGGGACCTCTACAAGATAACAAAATCAGATAATCCTCACACTAAGCCAATTTTTTAGATTTCTTAATTTAGGGACTAAGGATCAAGGGACTGTTGTAACAATCAAAGGCATAAAGTCATGCATGATGGCCTAGGTAAGATCTCTCATATCAGTTATAACTAATGGGCCATAAGATGGGCATGAAATTTTGACAAAAAATAAGTTATTTTTCACTTATTCAACACAATCTAAATTGAAAATTTGGTCATTTTGTGTCACAAAAATCCCTTCCTTATGAAATTTGTAACTTAAAAGCCATTATAATGGTACAAAACTATGAATAAACATGTACAATGCATAATATTTGTGGAGAAGAATCTAATAAGTTTAACGTATGAAAATGGTTTGATATCTACCATTCACTCTATGTGAAAATAGCTCTAACAATTTTTTTTGTATTTACAACATCAATAGTAGTTGATATCCATTTAATAATAATATAATAATTCTCTAAGGAAATTTGTCATAAAGATAACCTCAAGAATAAGGAAGAAACATACAAAAAATTAAAAGCAAAAAATAAATGTAAAATTTATTTAATAGTTCAAAATTCATCTACATGAAGATACAAATAGAGATTAACATTAGGTATTACAATAATATCATAGATGAAAACAACCATATAACCATATAACCAATGCCTTAATTTAATATATAAAAACATAATTGATTTAAATGAAATAAAACACACAAAAATGATCCTGACACATACAAATTCCCAAAAAAATCCTTGAAACCATGCCTAGTGACTTACCTCAAGATTCTATACAAATTATGTCATGATATTAATGATGTCGATAAGAAAAAATAGGCATAATTTATAGGAAAAATATTATGAAGCCCTACCAAAGTAGAATTTTTTAAAAGTGAGATAAATCAAAACTAATCTCCCTTCAATTGATACTTCAATCTATTCACAATAAATGAAAGGTAGATCTAAAACTATTGTGGTTTCAAATAAGACAAAATTTTTGTAGCCATATAAATGAAAATATTGGTAGCAAGTTAAACTTTGTTTTTAGGAATGAGGCAAGGAATGTCTCAAATAGTTGAAAGTTGTATTTTATTTTTGTGTGAGATAACATTTTAAGTGAAAAATACTACAAAATATAGTATATAGGCTAAATATACCAATTAATTGTAAGTAAACTAGTACTTATACTAGAAGGAGGTGCACTTGATCATGTTAATAGATAGAGTATTCTAGATAGTATTCAATTTGTGTATATACTATACATTATTTTTATTTTCTACTTTATGTATATGGAATAATATTTAAAGTATGATGTATTAGATTTTTATGTTTTTTTTCTATAAAATATTAATTTTCTAGGTTTACTTTATGATGACAATGGTTAAACCAACAATCAAAATATTCTTTCTCTCATAGAATGACTACCTTTTAAATGCCACTATTGATGATGTATTGGTAGAAGTTAAAAATAAAACTAGATAATGAGCATAGGCACATACATACTATCAATAATGTGTGATCACTTCTTCCTTGCAACATATAAAAATTAAATAGGAAAGAAAGGATTGAACTTAAATTGGCTTAATTAGAAACTAGAAATATGTGACCAAAATTAAATCAATGTCTCTTTTCATAGCTTGAGCATTGATGCAAACACAAAAAAAAATCCTTGTAATCAACATAATTGAGTTTCAATGGGAATTAACAAGAAAAAGTACACAATAAAATTAACAAAAGGCAGCCCAAGTTTTTGACTGCGCAGAGTGAGGATCTTTTTTAATCAAAATTGGTGACATCTTAATCTCTTCTTGCACCCATCTTCCACTTTTCCAAGTGCTATTGTCTTTTATTTTTTGCACCAAAATTTTAACACCTTCCCCACTTACACCAACCTCTATTTTTCCATTTCCACACACAACTTTTTCCCCCTCCTTCCTATTGAAATCTGCTCACTTCTCAAACTGAAATTACAACCATTTTTAATTGAAATGGTAATTGTCTTTTCTTTTAAAAATTGCCTTTCATAACTGTGCATGGAAATGATCAACATCTTCCAGTTTCATTTATTTTTCATATATTAATATTTTTCTTTGTCCTCTCCCACACAGGCCTATGAAAGTTTAAGTAAGTTAGTTAGTTAGTTTTGTTTTGTTTTTGTTTTTGTTTTTTTTTTTTTGGCATATCTACCTTTTCTCCCCCATGTGGTGTCTCCCACATTGAGGTAAATTTAATTTCATGTGAAATAGAGAAGTGTTAAAACAAGGATGGCTACCCAAATTGAAAATCAAAACAAAGGACAAAATTTCAACCTTAAAGATCAATACCAAAGTAAAAGTTTAAAATGCAAACCAAAAATTGAAGGTGAAGGTCGATGCTCTTGCATCAGGCTCCCTTGAAAACAAAACTAATCTTGAGATCCTACTCATAAGGTCATCAACACTGTGACCAATTTGGATATCTCTGCAGTTGTTAACCAAGTGGCACCCTCCAAGGGATGATCCTTCCATTTTACCAAGTACTGGAAATATTCCTTACCTCAAGTCTTCTTTAGCAATTGCTTCTCCAAGATACACTCAATGTCAATTGGATCTGATTTGGTCACTTGCTATTCCCATCTTGGAATCAACTCTATGTCTATTGTTCCATATGTTTCCTTGCCTTTATAAGGATAGAGATCAACCACATTGAAGATGGGCAAGATACCCATATCAAAAGGAAGAGCTATCTTGTAAGCATTGGCGGAAAACTTTCTAAGAATCTAGCAAAGACTGATCTTCTTCATTTTCAGTTCATTGTATTCACCTTTTGGAAATATCTCCTTTCTGAGATAAGCCAAAATGAGATAACCAACCTAAAAATGTACTTCTTTGCACTTCTTATCAGCATACTATTTGTACTGTTGGTTCCTTCCTTCAATCTACAATTTGAACTCTTCATGAAAGTCATGAATACATTTAGAAAACTTCCTCACCATATGCACTTCTTCTCTCAAAATTATTGTGATCTCTAAGTTCAAATACAACCCTTGGATGCATACCATAGACAATGTAGAATGGGCTCAAACCTGTAATCCTATTTCAAGGAGAATTACTATATGCAAATTCAGCCTATGCTAAAGCCATATCTCAACTTCCAAGTGTGTTACCAACAAGACACCTCAACATATTACATAAAATTCTATTAACTACCTCTATTTGACCATCCATTTGGGGATGGTATGTTGAGCTGAAACTAAGATGTGTGCCCAACTTCTTCCAAGTGTTCTCTAAAAGTGACCCACAAAATTTGCATCTCTATCAGATAGTATACTTGTGGGTATACCATGTAACCTCACAACCTCTTTAATTTTTTTTTAGCTATATGTGTTGCATCACTAGTCTTTTTGCAAGGAATGAAACAAACCATTTTCAAGAACCTATCCACAATGATAAAAATAGAATCATTGCCTCTTTGAGTTCTAGGCAATCCTACAACAAAATTCATACTTACTGAATCCCAAGGTCTATTTGGCACATGTAGTGGTTGGTACAAACTAGTGTTTTGACTGTTGTCATGTGCATGTTGGCATACTCTACATCTCTCCAAATACCTCTTCACATATGCTTGCATAAATTTTGGCCAATAATAATGTGTACTCAATTGTAGGTAAATTTTATCTTGTCCAAAATATCCTGCCAGGCTACCATAATGCTTCTCCTTCAAGAAATTCCCCCTCATTGACCCTCTAGGAATGCACAATTGATTACCTCTAAACGAAAAACCATCTCGCAATATAAAATTAGTCCATGGTCCTCTATCTCTACTGATAGGACTACTACAAGCTTCATATGCATCTTTAAAATCTGCATCATTCTCATTCAACTCCTTCAAACTTTCAAATCCAACATTGTTTTCTTGAATCTCCTATAGCAATAGACTTATTCTACACAATTTTTCAAGAAATTTTTTTTCTTGCCTACTCTTATGGTTCAACACAAAGTTAGAACTTTGAAGGTACTCTACCAACTTCACATGCCCTTAGTTCAACTTGTTCTAGTTATTTATAAACTGAAGTGCATGGTTATTTGCAAACTCCTTGGGAAGAAAGTAATGCCTCCACTTCTTCAAAGATTCAACAAATGCATAAAATTCAAGATCACAAGCTACATATTTCTTCTTAGCATCATTTAACTTTTCACTGAAATAAGCAATTGGTTTCTCTTCTTGACTTAAGACAACCCCTATTGCTAAGCCACTAGCATCACATTCTACTTGAAAGACTTTGTTAAAATTAGGTAACACGAGTATAGGTTACTCTATAACTTTATTTTTTAATAATCTAAAACATTTTTCATCCTCTTGAGTCCATTCTGACTAATTTTTATGCCCTTTTATAGTGTCAATTATAGGAGTAAATATGCTACTAAAAGTCTTAATAAACTTTCTATAAAAACTAGCAAGTCCATGAAAGCTCCTTACCTCATGAGCACTTCTCGGTGTTGGACAATAAAAAATGTATTTAACCTTTTACTAGTCCATATTCAATCCCTCTTTGGATACCACAAAAAATAAGTAAACTAACTTGTTCTTCATAAAATTACACTTCTTGAGGTTGATCAACAACTTCTCCTCATGCAAATGTGTCATCACCAACCTTAAATGCTCTAGGTATTCTTCCTTAGACTTGCTAAAAACTAGTAGATCATCCAAATAGACTATCACAAATTTTCCCAAGAATGGTTTCAAGACTTCATTCATCAACCTCACAAAATTACTAGGTCCATTTGAGAGCCTAAAAGGCATAATTAGCCATTCATAAAGAACATCATTAGTCTTAAACATTGTCTTCCATTTATCCCTAGGTATTGATCCTAATATGATGGTAACCAGTCTTCAAATTTATATTTGAAAAATATATAGAACCACTCAAATAATCCATTAAATCATCCATCCTCAGAATAGGAAACCTATATAGAATGGTTATCTTATTGTTTTCTTTGGAGTCTGTATACATTCTCCAATCACCTTCTTTTTTCGGCACTACTTGATTGTCGGTACTGCACAAGGGCTAATCCTCTCCCTTATCAATCCTTTCTCCAACAACTCTTCAACCTACTTCCTAATCTCCTCATTCTCCTTAGGATTCAATCTATATGTAGCCTTTTTTGGTAAGCTAGATCCTTGAACCAAATCCATATGGTGACTAATACTCATTGGAGGCAACTTATTTAACAAATCATATACCACAATATCCATATGCTCTTTCAATATGTCTTGTATCTCCTTTGAAAATTCATCCAACTTATTAGAGGTAGGTGCATCCTTAGGCTTAAGTACTAATGCATATCCTACATTTTCCTTCTTCATATCACACAAAAGGGTATGTGCAAGATCATGATGGGCCAAAAAGTGGTGATATGTAAGTGATATGATGGCCAATGTGGCTGATGAATTTTATTTTACCCAAAATTGATGAAAGAAAAAGTGTTTTTAAAGGAGATTCTTAGCTTTCCACCAATATAAAGTATGCTTTAATTTGAATTTAATAAATAATTATTATTAATTTTCTATTTGAATTATTACTAAAGTCTTGATTGATAGGCTAATTGAAAAACATCTATAGCTTTCAAATGGTATCATATTTTTTGAATTTGAGACATGCGCCACATTCTATGCTTCACATTGTGCCATAGAAAAAAGTACACTTTGCTTGACATGGGATTAATTCATGATAAATTAACTTAATGAGGTCTTAATCTAGTGTTATGGGACATTTTATGTGTCCACACTAGGTCTTGGACCCTTGGAAATTAAATAAAATACTTTTAATGACGTCTTGTAAAGGTGTTGTAAAGTGTTGTAAGATGCTTTCATGCTTTTCTAGACTTAATGAACCCATTTCTTCCTAATTCAGCATTATAAAATGTGTTTGATAAAATTATTACATCAATCTAGAAGATTCTTAATGTGAACTTAATGACAAACTAGTGTTGTATTGTGATTTACACATTCACATTGGTTCTTGTCCCTTCCTAGGCTATGTGGACCTCATTTTAGTGTTGTAAAGTGTATTTAATCACACTTTCACATTGAATTATGCATCCCAATCCCTATTTGACATTTACATAATCATTAATAGGCCTCTCTTAACCCATATTGTGCATCTCAAGGCATAATTTGATCAAATAATCGACATAGTCATCATATAAGCCTAATTTTCTTACTTCTCGGCATTCTAGCAAGAAAAAATGACCCCTATGGGACCCATTCACAATTATTGGCGTATTAGTCCCATATAGGTGGGATCCATTTTCCATTAGTGGTGAATGAGTCCCATTTTGAGTCATTTTCATGGTTTGAGTGGGAAAAATTAGGTTTTAACTTCTTTTTTTTTCATGTCGGCCTGTGATGAGGTATAGCTAGGATACTAAGGAACAATTTACTATAAATAAGTGTTTTTATTCTCATTTTACATCTATCCATCCCTCTCATCAATCTAAGCATCCATTATTCATCTATCTTCTATCACAAGTCAAGTAAACTAGGGATTTCTCATTGCAAGTCTTCAATTGAGCTTCTAAGGACATTCAAGGGCTGAATCTTCATGATATGTTGTATAATTTCAAGATCAAATAATCATGAAAAGGTAATAATCTCCATTTTTCATGTCTCATTACTTTATTTCATCACTTTGGTTTAATTACCTAAACAAGGTTTGACTAAGGCAAACCTCCATGCCCTAACATTCAACATTTCCTCTTCTCATCTTGTGTATTTGTAGATCTAGGAATCTTGGAATCTTAGGAATCATTGGGGATTGAATTTAAAATTCATTCAATTCATCTCTTCATTCATATAAGTCAAATCATCAACAAAAAGTCACTTACATACCCAAATTTGGCAGTTTTAGATCCGGACACCTGAAGGTGCAGATTGAGCAATCTAAAAGCCACAGATTTAGTTTTTGAGTTTTAAAAAAGTAAAAAGTGGAATTATTCACCATGGGTGGTGAATGAGTCCCACCCCAAGGTCAATTTTTGGATTTTTACATTTTTGAGTACCCTTTTATCAAAAACGGGTTTCGATACAGTCATCCATAACTGGGACTGATTCGCTCAGAGTGATGAATGAGTCCCACCAGGCCTAAATTTTAGTATCAAAAGCCTTCCAGATTCCTTTTCTATCCTTCATCAAGATCCTAGGTGCACACTTTCATTTTGACTTATTTCTGTTAAGTTTTGCATTCATTTCTCTTTCATTTCTACATAACACAACGTGTTTTCAAGCATAGCTTAAATTGCACTTTTTCACTCATTTTAAATCATCTTAGTTAGTCAATTTCATTTATTTAAGATCATTTACATCATATCACATTGCATACATCCTAATTTGAGTGTTACATAAGCATTTTTGGATCTAATCTCTTTCCTTTTGGGTGAAAACCTTATAAGAGTCAGAGAGTCCTTTCGGTCCAAAAATCTATGTCATATTTTGGTGAACCTGACTTTTAGAATACTTTCTTTTCTGATTTAGGATCCCCTTACTCATCTTAGAAATAGCTTGTATTGCATTTTGCATTAGTTAGCTTGCATTCTAGGGTTTCATTTTTGCATGTGTAAAAGTGCATCATAGGTTTCCTTTTTGCATCTTTAATAATTGAATAGCTCTAAAATTCTATATTTTCCATTTAGACCTATATCATAGCATTCTAAAAACATAAATATTAGTCACAAAGTCCTAAAAATCTTGAAAAAAGTACATACTGGGACTCATTTGCCACCCTGAGCGAATTAGTCCCTTCTGACCCCTAAAACAACACTTTATAGAATTCATAACATTGTTTTTGGGCTTCTGTTTGGTGCCATTTCATACCTGTATTAGTTAGTTTCATTTTTGTAACATGGATTTCACTAGATCTCACTTAAAATAGCTCATTGCATGCATTGTTTTTGCATTAAAAAAAAAGTGCATTTAGCTTGCATCTTTGCATATAATCTCCTAAAAAATATTTGACATTCTGCATGTCCATCTTAGGTCTACACCTTACAACCTCACACACATCACAATCCATTCATAATTTTTGAAAATTTTGCAAAACACCCCTATTGGGACTCATTCACCATCTGTGGCGAATAATTCCCTGTACAAATTTTTCAATGACTGAAACAACATATAAAATCTCATTTTTATGTTTCCCAAGGCTCCTAGTATCATATAGTATAAGTCTAGAAGGTTTATGGAGTATTTCTTTTAGGAATTTATCTCAAAAACATCAATTTAAGATAGTTATTTTTCCAATCACTTCAATTCCAAGCATCATTAGATCTAAAAATGCTTCAATTTTGCATAACATTAATCAAAGTACTTTTCACTTTTTCATATACAATGTTTCTATTCCTAAAACTTTGCATAAGTTTGTTAAAAGTGATTTTCATTCTTGTATGTACATTATTTGTATTCTTCAAATCTTGCATATATTGGATAGGAATGTTTTGTACCTTTGCATACACATTATTCATATTGTTGAAACATTGCATGCAATGGTTACATGTGCTTTACATTTTTATTCAAACAATGCTAGTACCTTATCTAGTTAGATATGTCAAGAAAAATTTCCTATCCCCTCCCTATGAGAGTGTTTTAGTGAAAGAGAATACAACTTTGGCCATTCCTCATGATCATGTTTGTTCTTCTCCTAATATCTCTCGTATTGGAAAAGAAGATATTTTGGTGATAGAAGAATCAATCAATGAGAGTGTTGAGAATCTAAGTTTTATCTTTCCTTTTCCCTCTCTTAGTGGACAAGACATTACAAAACAAAACAATGAAGTCCTACATGATCTTGATAATCAAATTTGGTTCTTCTCCTAGTATCTCTTATAGTTGTGATGAAGAGACTATGTTGTTAGAAAACATAACTAATGAGAGTCATGAGAATCTTAGTTGTCCCCTTCTACCTTCGAACAAGTTTAGTGACCTAAACAACTCCTTCAATGATTCTCCTCATACTTATGATGAAGCTACTTTGCAAACTTCAACCTCAGATGAACATATTACAAGTTCTCCTAGTATGGTAGACAACATGGAACAAGGGAATGTGCCCTTAGAAACAACCAACATCAAATACAATCTTCTTCTATTCTCCCCACTATCAATAATAAAAAAACATTCAACCATTAATATCCCCCTTAGCTATGATGAAGTTATTTTGGATGAACCAATCATTACTTGTCATGAAAATGTGGTTTGTTGTTCTCCTATGAACTCTCCTTCTAGGGAGGAGATTATGCACCAATACAAAGATACTATCCCCTTCATAGACAATGCAAAATCTCACTTGATAAGGGATGTTAACAATATTCAACCTAAACTTACCCTTTACCCACCCTCGCACCTGCTTCACTCTTCTAATAAACCTAAAATCACCCTTTATTCCCCTTCACATAACCCTTCACCCTTCACCCAAACTTATTCTCTACCCACCTTCGCATCCTCTTCATCCCTCTAATGTATTGCAACAATCTAGTCCTGATATTGTTGCTCATACATATAACACACAAAATAACCCACAACCGTCCCAACAAATTCCACCATCATTACCTTTTCCTAATCTGCCTAATGCTCCTCGTTATAACCCACCTACAAAGGAGTACATATGATCTTGTTGAAAAATTAAAGAATACTCCTGCAAAAATTTCCCTTTGGGATTTATTTCAAACATCACTAAGTTACAACACCACTCTTCAAAACACTTTACAAAAAATAACAATCCCTCCTGGAACCACTCTGAATGATGTGGAAACTCTTGTTCAAAAACATAGTCTCGATATTACTTTTCATCAACATGAGCTCCTTCCTTTGGAATTACAAAAACAACATGATACCTTTATGATCATTGCTCAATTCCATCACACAAGTATCAAACACACTCTCATAGATAATGGTTCTACCCTTTGTGTAGTGTGAGCCAGATAGATCACAAATAATACCTGATTCCTTTTCTATTCAAGGATTCAATAATACAACAAAGCAACCACTTGGGATAATCACTTTACCTATTACGGTTGGGGTGGTTACTTTGCAAACTCCTATTCATGTCATGCCTTATGATCTTTCATACAACCTTCTTCTAGGCAGACCATGGATTCATGAGATGAATGTAGTGCCTTCAACCCTCCACCATAAAATGAAATATGTCTATAATAATAAAATTTATCAACTTGAAGCTGATCCCAAGCCTGAAAGTTGCTTGCATCTTGAAAATGGAGCTACAAGTCCTCTCACAACATTAATTCCAACATCCAACATAGATCCTCCTGAAATTGAACACAATGATACAACATGGCAATCTAAATTATTTGGTGATGATTGGGGATCCTTAGACTTCACACCCTCGTTTATGGAAAAATACACTCACACAAAAGAAAGATGAGACATAAGAACAACCAACCATCCCATCAACACAAAATTTAGATAACCTTTCAAAAGCATCTATCTCAACCACTTTAAACACTGCCGCAAATTCTACAATCACCCCTGATGAACACAACAATGGACAACCACCCGATTCCAAAACACTGAAAAAGTTTTATGGAAAAGGGTATGATTTCATGAAACAATTTGGGTATAATGGAAAAGGTTGTGGTGCTCGAGAGAAAGGTATATGCAACCCTATAGATCTTCACACACAACAAACAACTCATGGTCTTGGTTATTGTCATTTGATCGAGATCAACAATCTCACAAAAAACACTCCTAACTCATCTTTCAAAACTTGTGGTCTTGAGCATCATCCTTGATCCAATATGCAAAACATGACTACAACTTTGCTTAATGTCAATGTCATCTCTCCAAATATTCATGATTTGAATTCGTTATATTTTGTATCCTCCTCTAATAAGAAGGATAAAATCTCGCAATCTAGTGACACTTGTGAAGGTATGACATACTACTAAGCAAGATGTATCTTTGAAACACACCACAAAACCACCTTCTACCATTGATCAAGAGGGTATCTTATTGAGACTCCTCCAAGATCACTTGATCACTCTCCCTCCTAGAACTCGTAGGAAATGCCATGACAAGACCTCAATTTTCACATATCATAGAGTTCATGGACACTCCACTAATGAATGCATTTCTTTGAGTCATAAAATCCAACATTTTTTAGGAATTTGGTATGCTTCCCTATGTGGGAGCCATCTAATTCCTCTAATTTCTCTTGATTTTTACTCTAGCATACACCACTCCTTTCGACTCACCCTTGTTCTACAATAAGTGGGGGCAAGGGGTTTGATAGCCTTGTCCTCGTATGCCACTTGTGGTTGTCTCATTTTGGCTATTCATTAACCTTTCATGAATACATAAGAGAAAGCTTGGGATGTGGATGACATGCCTTAAGTTGGCTTGCATTTGACATAATTTTCTCCCACATGATGTAGCTTTTCAGAAACATATGACTTGGCATAGGGATTTCTTGGATTCAATGTTCTTCATCCTAGGGATCAATCTATTCTTGGTAGTGGGATTTACAGTGGAATGGGGGCTGGTGGTCTTGGTATGTCTGGCAGATTTGGCAGTGGCTACAATGGTGGTTGTAGTGGTGGCTTTGGTGGTGGTCATGATGATAGCTTTGGTGGTGGCTATGGTAGTGGCTATAGTAGTGGCCTTGGTGGTGGCTTCGGTGGTGGTCATGGTGGTGGTCCTAGTAGTGGCTATAGGGGCAACTCCACTAGTCCTATGTCTTCATTTGACCTTGTTTTGAATACACTACTGCAAAATATAGGTCTAATATAGAACTAGCTGGTGAGTCTATCCCAAGCCTCTTCCTATCTCATCTTTTGGCCCTTCTTCTGACATAGCCCTTTGTTAGTCACAGTATTGAATACTCCCCTCAAGGGATGGAAATTCCTAAGTTTCAAAAGTATGGTGGTAAAGGAGACTGTCAAACACATGTGTTAGCTTTTAAAGTGATGTACATATGGGTTTCTTTCATCACAATGCTCTAATGGACAAGCTCGTTCCTCGATCTCTCAAGGAACTAGAGTGATATTATTCCTTGCTTGACAATTCTATATTTTTATTCAACCAACTTATGAATCATTTTCTCTGGTAGCTCTGGGAAAACATCGGTCTGAAGATGACCTTCTTGGATCTCATTCAGTGTAAGCAGGGAGAGCATGAGAAGATCACAGGTTTCATTGCTTGATACCAAGCTCTCTTTTATCAAATCTCCTACTTGCTTCTCAACTCAGATGTGTAGAAGGTGTTCATAGGAAACCTACAACGGTCTTGGTAGAAGTTCACCTTAATGAAATATCCTTCTTTTGCACATTTGTGTGATGTGTTGCAAGAGTATTAGAAAATAGTTGTTTAGCTTGAGGGATCTTCCTTGTGCTCCCTTTGAAGGAATATCTATAGTATCAATCCTAGGGAATGGTAAATCTATTGCAAATGGGTAAAAGCACAAAGCCGTGTCATAGTTTTAGCCAAATAAATAGTTTTGAGTGAAAAAAATTTGGTAGGAGAAGTTGTGGCCAAATAGGTTTCAACTGAAACCATGTGGCCTATATGTGGCACATAGGGTTTTAGCCAAATAGGTTTTGGCTGAATCCAAAAAAAAAATGTTTCCCTTTGCCGCTTTGAAATTGGCTCATTTTATGTGTGTGGTTTCTATAGAAAGGGTTTCAATGGAAACCCTTTCTATAGAAACCCTTTCTACTGAAACTGTCTATGTGGCATCCTAGTTGGCAACCAACTTAGCTTTTTTTAGAATATTCTTAGACTTTCAACTTCAACTAAGTATTTCTTTAGTTAGAATGATGTTTTAAAAAAAAAAAAAAAACCCTTTTGTAGAGCTCAGAGCGGTGAATCCAAATATGTAATATTTTTAATATTCTGATTAGTTTTAATATTATATTTTTTTAAAATAATGCAAGTAGGTTGTTAAAGTTAAAAAAGAGGTTGATTATAAATTTTAAAAAAATAGTAAAACATATTAAAAAAATTTAAAAATATATGGTGCACTAGAGGAGAGAGTCCTCTTCAAAAGGTTATAATTTGTTTTTCGAAAATGTTAAAAAAAATAGACAATAGTTGGCATCCCATGAAAACTGTCAAATTATGACAAGTTTGACTTTAAAACATTACTGCGAGAAAAATATACATAAAAATCTAATTTTTTTCATGCAGTAGATATTGAAGTTACATATTTGGAGAAAAACAATTTAGGGAAAAATGAAGCTTTTTTCAATTTGTTTCTTGATGTCCCATGAACATCACTTTTTTTCTGAAAATTTCAGCATTCCAATTTCTATTCTTAAATTGATAAAAAAAATAATGAAAACAATTATTAAAAAATATGAAAATTTATAGGAATAAACCTCATCAAATGTTCTACATTTAATTAGTTCATGTCATTTTGAAATTCAAAAAATAAAGACCACTTTTATGTGATCGAAGTTCAAATTTTTTTTTTTTGTTGGTCGATTCCTTTATAAAGTGTGACACAGGTTTGTGCTTTTACCCAAATGTAGTCATTGCGACTAATGATCAAGGTCACAAGCACAACAGACAATTTAATAAGTTATTTGAGTCTTATTCTTCTATTTTGTAAAATTTGTTGAAGGATAAGATTATAACATTAGAAGATCCTTGACCTCTTAGAGAGCCTTACCCCAATTGGTATGATGGAAACATGTTTTACCGATACCATCATGTCCACGAGCATGATACTGAATGTTCTATCCTCCTGATTCATGACATATAGGATCACATTGATAATGGTACCATCTACCTTGATGGTAAAAAGCAAAATGCAAAAAAGTCTATGGCTAAGGCGAATAGTGAGTTGTAGATCTACACGGATCCATTTTTGTCACATTTTGTTAATTTGATTGTTAGGCTTTCCATTCTTGATCCTATCAATGAGGTCCCTCTTGCATATGTAAATGTGGTCTCATTTACTCCTAGTCCTGCCCCTCAACCTACGACTGGTTCACCAAATGTGACTTTTATGTCGCAGGATTGACCCATGAATAACAAAGCCTCTCCTCTAAACATTCATGCTCACGTCAATGGAAACATTGTGATAGGAGTCCTTGTGGATCCCGCGAGGCACACAAATGTTATAATGGAAGAGACTCTTGAAATAGCGGGAAAAGGGGGAGATGTTTTTGTATGGTTTAGGACATAGAGAAAACCCACTTTCCAATTATCTTATTGAAGGAAAACCCTATAGATCTCAATGCAAAGGAGAAAGAGATCTTGCAATAAGGTTGTCCTAGGAGCTGATTGTAAACTAATGAGGGGTTCACCACCAAGTTAGGAATTGGAAGACAAATGCAATGAAAAATTAAAAATGATGCAATCTTTAACTAAATGACCTAAAAATGCACATAAAACAAAATAGAAAGTTGTAAGATGAAATGTGTGCAGCTAGAAATCTAAGGATGATGAGAATGAGCTTTGAATTTCTAGAAATCCTAAAATTTTGGCTACTAGGACTCATACGCCAGTCTAGGCATATTAGTCCCAGATCTGTATTTCTATGTAGGAACATGTTTCTTGAAAAAGGGTATTTGAATGTACAAAATTTTTGAAAAGTGCCTATAGTGGAACTCATATGCCACTTCTGGCATACCAATCTTGTTCTACTTTTTTAGGAATTTAAAGTCCAGATATGTGCTCCAATCTCTATCCTTCCCTTCTAAACTAATTTCTATGTCTAAACTTGTAAAAACACATGGAAAATATAATATAGACTTGATTTTCTTATGGGGGGTTGGTCTTGGTCAAACCCCTAGTTTGGTAATTAAACCTTGATAGAAACAATGGAATAGGAATGTAAATAGGAATATAAATCCTAACCTTAAGTGTATCTAAGATTAGGAAATCTAAAATGCAATGTAACCCTATTCTAATGTGTAAGAATGAGATGCATGAATGAAGCATGAAGATGAATTACTCACTTTGAGAGATCTCTAATCACCCAAATGAGCCCTAATAATGCTTGTACCTTCCTTAGGATGAATGTAGAGTGATAATGGAGGATGGAATCACTTAGAAAAAAGTCATTAGGCTTGGCTTGATGGCTAGTTGGATCTCCCCAACCTAGAATCCATCATGATTCACCATAGAAAACCATGATCAACCCTTGAAAATGCTAGATCTTGGATGAAAGTGAGCTTGAATACCTACAAAAACACACTAATGTTGCTCCAAGACTTTGACTTTGCTTGCTTTTGAAACTTGAATACTCTTGTGAAAGAATGCTTACTTTGAATGCTTGGATCTTGAAAATGCTCTTTAAAAATGCTTGCTTAGATGAAAAATGACTTAGAATTGCTTGCTTATATAAGAATTTACACCTAATTTACCATTACTCAGATCTTAAAAGTTGACATCAACCAAAAACTTGAATTAAAAAGATGATTTTCCTGCTCAAACCCTAAAAAATCCCCAAATGGGACTCATACACCAACCCTGGCATATGGGTCCCACCTAGGTGGACTCATATGCCCAAGGTGGCGTATGAGTCCCACCCTAGATTTTTAGGGTGGGTTGTTAAAATTTTAAGTGTTTTTAATGATTTTGTAAAGTTTCTAGCTGAAATAAGCCTCAAGATCTAAAAATAAAGGTCTTATGGGCCTATTAATGATGATTTAAAGGGTAATTAATGCAAGGGTACTAAAATAGATCCATATTAAATGATAAATTTCCCTATCTCCAAGAAGGGAGTATAATTTATGTCAGTACATCTAGTCCCTACTTAAGAACCGATATGACTCTACGTGCATATGTAAGCTAAAGGAATCCAAACAATAAACTCTGTTTCATAAAAGGATACTCATATAGATTCATTCACAACATGGGAGAATGAAGCCCCCATTGTAGCTATCTACAAAACCACAATGTTAAGAACTGCATCCTGCAACACAAATTCATTAGTTGTTCAAAAATCCTAACTTCTAGAAATCGAATTCGAAGGTAGAAGATGTATGCCCCCCTTTGATTTTGCTTACTTTACAGTGGTGGAATCAAGGTAGCATTATAACCTCATTGAATAAGGTAATTCATATCATAGGGTATTTCCAAGTACCATACTACATAATGATAGACATCTGATGAGGGTGAGAGTGAAATCACGATTCCAATGCAACAAAATGCATAAAAAATGGAGCTCTCTAGCTCCCGTTATGTTAATTTGAATGAAAGGAACCTTTTAACCCTAATATAGTAAAAACACTAATTTTTAACTTATATAAGAGCTAAAAGTGAAGTTATTTCTAACTATTTTTTCATTTACCTTCTTGTATCTTGACTTTGGTGGAGAGTGACTAAAGATGCCTAGCCAACATGAGGACAAGCCCTCGAGACTAGATGTCCTATGAGAACAGGTAGCCTGTGGTGAGCTATAGTATCAGGTGAGTTGATTTTTCTGCCGTAGCTTTGTCCTTACGCATTTATTTTATGTTTTTACACATTTTTAGGTAGATTTAGGGCCCTAGAAGAAAATTTCACAAAGAGTCCCTTTTCTTCACAAAGGGTCCCTTTTTTGTTGCAAAGTGTCCCCTTTTGTCATGAAGTGTCCCACTTTTTCACAAAGTGTCTCGTTTCTTTGTGAAGTGTCAAAAAAGGGAAATAAAGTGTCTAGTACCTTTAGGAAAGTGTACTAGAACAAATTTATCACACTTTTTTGATTGTTGATGGATAGATTTAAGAGTTTAGAATGTTTATAGGACATACTTTTATCTTTGTGTTAGATCCTACTGTAGTCACAACAACATCTTAGCGGTAGATAGTTTTGTCACCTTCGAGACCTCACCCCAACACTTTCAATGGAGGAGACAAATATATTACAAACTATAGGATTGTATTGGGTGTACCTCATGCCCCCCATGAGGTACCATGATGCTATGTTGATGGCCTTGGAAGAGCGGTGGGATGCAGATACATGCACACTTCATCTCCCGACTGACGAGATGACAAAAAATTTAGAGGATGTCCATCGAATTCTTCAAGTTCCTATTCAAGGTGAGAGGGTACATTTTCTATGGATTGATCATTTCACAAGATGAAATACAATAATCAGTATTGTCTTGGAGGTCCAATTCATGATGACATTATGAGGCCACAAATTGATCTATCATGGATACTATATTCATGAGCTCTCCACTTGTGGCATAGATAATGATGTTTGTTGTGGCACTAGTACTCATCCCTAATGACTAAGGAGCACATTTAGAGGGAGTACTAGTACTTATCATATGGAAGATGATAGGGTAGAGGACCGTATGCACCTAGGGGTACAACATCCTTACACTTATACTATGATCTAGGGTTATTTTCATTCCACAAGGTCGATAGTATGGTAAACTATACACTACTGCAGGTGTGGTACCTAGAGCATATCACATGCACTAGGCTGATAGGTTTTCCATGTACATAATCCCTAGGGTATCCTCATGCATTCAATTATCTACTAAGGTGGTTATGGAAGTACAAGGATTTTCATTTTTGGAGAGTTAAATTTGACCGATTGGATGAGCAGGAGATCATATGGAGACCTTACCAGCTTATACCACAGTGGTCGGATGAGACTCGTCAGCTGAGAAGATTATAGATGGAATTTTTTTGATATACAGACATGATTACATAGTATGACCCTTCTACTATGATTGTTTCATGTGATAGTTTGGATAGGCATAGGTACCGCCCATGGCATGACCCTTCTTCAAGAGATCAATACAAAGTGCTTGGAGGCTCGGTGACACTAAACGGTTCACTGTTGATGATGTTGTCTATAGTGACTCTAATTATGAGGATCATGATATGCCTCCAGTCTCCGATGTTGATGATGTTGGTACCACAGATGCATATGATAAGTGGTGGTTAGTAGCATGAACAAATCCTATATTCCCAATGGATGAGTTGATAGGCTATGTAGGGCCACTCCCATATCAGAGAGATGAGGAGGAGGATAGAGTTGAGGAGATAGGGGTTAGACCTATAGATCTGTTGAAAAATGTGATAGATGAGGAGTATGATGAGGTTTCAAATCCTGAATATGATGGCTGGGAGGAGGATGAGGATAAGGAGGATGAGCATTTGATGAGTGATGTTGATGAGACAACAAATGAGGATCCAGTGGGCCACGAGTGGGGAGAGCCATCTCCTACTCATATGACTAGATCACAATCAACAATTGTAGCATGCACCAACACCTACAGTCATACAAAGGATAGAACATCCTCCACTCTTCCTACACATGATGAGGTTGTCTTTACACAACTAGTCGAAGAGCTAGGTGATGATATTTTATTTACTGCCATGCTTTATGTTTATGTTCATGCTTTATGGTTTACTTTTATTTCTATATACTTATCATGATGTGTACTGATTATATTCATGATTTCTATCTTGCAGAAGCTATGAGAGACCTTCATGATCTCTATCACCAGGTTGCTACTGAGATAGTACCCCCATTAGTCTATGAGGAGGCTACTAATATAGACTATGTTCCCCCACTTATCGTGGAGTGGGATCTAGAGTTGTTTGAGTCGTATGTTAGATTGTGGGCAACATACAAGAGTTTAGGAGGCATTCCCACCAATTCGAGGTTGTCCATGAGGAGGTTTTGTCATCTTGAGCCCTAGCAGAGGTCAAGATACTCTAGTCAGAGGTAGCCAAATTGTAGACAGATAGAGTTTATTTATTGGAGGATCATCAAGAGGCCCTTTGACAAGTACATGGTTCACAATATGCTCTGGATGTTCTTGCTAGCTCAAAATCATGATCACATACCATCATCTCTCAATGAACTACATCTAGACATATGTGAGCACCAGATCTTGAGGGATCTGGTAGTCACAACCCTCATTAGCATTGTATATATTGATGACATGTACTCCAAAATTTTATGTATATATATGATCATTTGATGTTTTGTTATTTATGGTTATGTCTTAAATGGAAATGTGATTTATAAAATAATTTTGGTAAGACTATTTAATAAATATTTCCATGATTTAGCATGTTTCATGTGATCTAAATAAAACTTATGCAACATTGTTGTTGGCCTCCTACAATGATTCCATAGCTAAGATTTTACAGCCATGATTCAGAGATTGGACATCTAACCCGAATAGCTACTTTAATCATCATGAAGTTGCATTTAAATTGTCAACCCAGGGATGCAAACTTGAAATGGGTTAGCACTATATGTACACTAGGGGCTCAAGTAGTCATTGCATTCTACAACTAAGAAATGCAATGCTGAAAGTAAATTGCTGAAAAGGAAATAAAGAAAATACTGAACATCAACCAACAACTATGTTGAACTGAAATGTGTGATAGAAATAAAAGATATGGGAAACAAACAAGAAACTACTCTATTTTCTTTGGTTGTAGGAATAGGCACATAATGGACTTCCAGTGGCTGTAGGAATAGTCGATGCCATATTTCCAACTAGGTACTAAACAACAAGTAATACTAAATTGATGCTAAACTAACGAAACCAATTACTCACCAAGTGGGCCCCCTTGGATAAGTATCCACTAAACTAACAAGAACTCAAATGCTTGAACTCAGAACTTTATTTCATTCACTATAAATCAAAACTGGAATACAATATCAAATCGTGCAACCTCTTCCTCTGTTCTTACTAATCAAATGATTGACTAACTAACCAACTAGGAGGAAGGAGCATCTAATTATTATTTATGCTAAAACAAGGTAGTCAACTCCACGACTAGGAGGACGCCAATTAGGGAAAATAGAGAAAGTGGAGCAATGGTGGTTATGCATGCATTGAATCCAGTCAGACATAGACTTAGCATAGTAGTAATGCCCGTGCTTGCTCAAACATTAAAAGTCCACTACAACAAGGAAGTTATGCTCAACTACATGGAGAATCTTCTACCACCGGTCTTCTTTGACTTGTAGTGATTCCTTGGATGGACGTCATGGTGCATGCCCAACTAGTAGTGTCTTCCTTAACTTAGCACATTAAATCTGCATGACAAGGTTAGTACACATAATAACTACACATCTATAACCACTTTAAGAAATGTTCAATAAAAACATGCAAAATCAATATAGATAGTTCACATTCTATGCCAAATATCATTAAAGTTTACAAAGATCAAATGTCAATGGTTTGAGGGAAGCATTATGCCAATACCAACACTTAAACATTAAAGTCCATGACATCTATGAGAAAATAGACTATAGATTCTCCCCAAAACTAGACCAAAAACTAGGCTCATCATTCTCCCCAACCTAATGTTTTGTTGGTCCTCCAACAGGGGAAGAGTTGTTCTTCTGCTTGGTCAAAGCTCTGAAATTTGCAACTAATAGCTATCCGACATTAGAGGATGTAGTACGTGAATCAAGATCCTAATAGAATCCTCCCAATCTATCAAGTTTGTCCCATCTCTGGCTCTTTGCAGTAGGGTCATACTGGTAGAATCTAATATTTTTCACTTGCCACATGAGCATGGGTGGCTGGAAAGTCAGGGGAAGCCAAAATCTTCCCTCTATTCTACCAATCTGAATATATCTCTTAATTCTTCTTAATGCTGCAACATAGTTGTGGATGGAATGGGGCTCGACCTATTTCAAATGATCAGTCAAACTATTCCATCTCTGTGATAGGTATCTCCTCATGGTTTCCTCCTTTGCTACTGTCTTCACCTCATACTCACTGTAAATTGCCTCAATCCAAGGCATAATCCTGTTGCCATAACTTGGTCTGAGCAACATTCTTTGAAATTCTCTATAAATATCCCTTGGTTTGCTTGACTTAGCCCTAACGGGAAAGGGATATCAGACTCCAATTATTTATAAGCACCATGTTTCTATCTCCAACTAATCTAATTTTTCACCCAAGACATGAATGCTCTCAATTGAACATCCCCAACATAGAGCAACAAGTTCCAATCATGGTCTTTTGTGACAACATAATTATGTAAATAAAATTCACATAGCAAATTCTTCATTTCAGAGGAGGCAATCCTATAAGCATTGAAAAATTCCATAGGAGTATCAATAGATGGATTCAAACTTGAGGCAAGTCGTGACATCTTAAAAGAGAGATATTTCTCTTTCAAGAGAAAAGCATAGACCCTTGGAGGATCTCTACATTCCATAATCTTTGGTGTCAAGGCTACCATATCATCTACCCTCTTCTTCAGGGTAGCAATTTCTGTATTTTTATCCTCAATCTCTTCATCCTTATTTTGAATTTTCTCCTTCAATTGTCATTTTTCCTTTTTCCATTCTTCCTCCCTTCTTTGTATTTATTTCCATAGATTCAAAATTGCTGCATGTATTGTAAAATTAGGAGGATTATGAATGCCTACCAGTATTTTTGTTGATGATGGCTCCTCATATGGCATTATTTGCATAGACTCAGTTTGTCCAATTATCTCCAATTGTAAGGGTGTTGTTTCTTCTTCCTTTTGTTGCAAGGACTCTTTTTCTTGTTGTGGTTGCAGGAAATCCTACTCTGGTTCTAGTTGTTGCTATAGGACCTCTTGCTCATGCTATAGGAGGTTCTGATTTTCCTCCAATTCTTCCACAATGCTAGCAAGATCAGCCAGTGTTATGTTTACTGCTTTCTTAAACATGTCTTCTCCTTCTTCAACATTCTCCTACTCATGTGAGGTATCACCAAGTTTAGGGCTTTCCTGCAGAGGTATGCCAATCATAGGCCCAACCGGTCTTAATTTCCTAGAAGGCCTCTCACATTTTCGTTTGGCTACAGGATGAATAGTATCAACTTTCCTCTTCTTAGAACTTGGCCCTTTTCTCTCTACATGCTATGTTTTAGCCTTCCCTTTTCTCATTTCTACCTCTCTCTGTTGTGCCCTAGTTTTCATGAGGGTTTCAACTGGAACTTCATCATCAGAATCTGAGGAAGAAGAGCTTCCTTTTTCTAAGTGCCCAGTTCAGAAGAACTAATTTCTATAGCTTCTTCTACTGTAGGATTTTTCATACCAGAGGTTGAAGCACTAGGAATGGCTTCAACCATGCTTACTCTCTTGCCAGACCTATGAGATTGAGATAAAGCCCTAGATTGCAAGTGCTCAGGTCTAATTTGATCAACATTTATAAAATCTTCGAAGGTCATTCTAGATACATCATACAAAGACCTTTCAACTATCATTTTAATCAAGCAATGGTGGTAAATAGAATTATCCCTACCCTTTTGGGTTTTAGGCGCCATGATTGAGAGAAGATTGTATAGCACGTTGGGCACATTCATCCTTCTTCCATGCCTCATGTGATTCAAAAGCTTGAAGTGCATAAAATGAAAATTTGACTGGCAACCCTCACAAGTGTTCTCTTTGCACCTTGTTTGTCTATGCTCAATGGGGGGTTTTTTGGCTCCATGAATTTGACCCTAGCTGACCTGACATCTCTAGAAATAGGGTAATTTTCACCATCAGTAGGTAACCCTGTAACCTCTGCAATTATTTCCTCTGTTGCCACAACTTCTAACCCTCTCAATGTGTCTTTTCCTTCTTAAAATGTCTAGGAAAATTCAAGGGCAACACCTTAATCAAAACCATCCAACTTCAAAAATTAATCTATCCATCCACAATTTTAAAATTTGGCCAAGCATTGTACATCGTACAACAAAATATTATGCACTGTGGGTTCGTTTCAAATTAATCCACCTCCCATTTTCTACAACCAAACTAATGCTCTGCAACTTCTTTTCCTACAATTCCCCTTTCTGAAGACCAAATACTCTTCCCTGCAGTGTCTACTAAATCTCAGGACCAACCTGCTAGATTTCTAGTTCCAGTGTCAACTGAATTTTCTTTCTTTTTTTTCCCTTATTGCTTGCAACTCAAGATTATGGCAGGGTAATAATGGCAAGAAAAGGAGTGATAAAGGGAAATCATGATAGGATGAAATGTAAGTTGTAGCCATTATCACTTCACACATGCAAACCGTCCTTTCTTGGATTTTAAATTAGCTCATTTTTCGTCCCCCTCCCCCCAACCTAAATTTGGATATGTGTCCGCACATGCAAGATGGGAGTGGTGATGTGATAGGGAATAATGACATCTTATGCAAACATCTATACTAACATATAGTGAGTAAATGAACATACATAAAATATGATTAAAGATAGCAATTAATGTGCACATACCTGAGTGTGTGGAAGATTCCTTACAAAGATCACAAATAAAGTAATACTTTCCTTGTTGGAAAATGAATTGAGCAATAAATGAAGATGAGGTGGAATGAGGTGATGGAATGAAGTGAGGTGGGAGAGAGAGAAAGGTGGTGATGGATGGGTGGATGGGAAGATGATGAAGAAATGGACTTCCACGTAAGTGAAATTATTTATTACAGAAAGTATATACCTCAATTAGGTCGAAGGAGGGACACTAGATCCACTACCTTCAACTGTAGGAAGCTTTGAGTACTAGATGAATTGTTGTAGGAACTTTTCTTTAGAAGTTGACTTATGGTATAATCTAAGGCAATGACCATTGACAAGTAATTTGAACTGGACAGGGTCAATGGTGGTGAGCTGAAAAACTCCATTAGGAAAGACCTCAACAACTTCATATGGTCCTAGCCACCTTGTCTACAATTTTCCTGCATTATCCTAGTATCTTGAATCATACAGAAAAGCCCAATCTCCTGGTTTGAACTTCTTGTCCTTAATAAATTTTTCATACCACTTGATTCTCCGATTTTGTACTACCTCTATATTCTACAAGGCTACTCTTCTTATCTCATCCAAAGTGTTTAGCTTCATTATTCTTTCTCTCTGTGCTTCAGAAATGTCCATCCCCAAATTTACTACAGCTCACAGAGTCTTATGTTCAAATTCTACTGGCATAATGGTTGTCTTTCCATACAATAATTCAAATGGGGTGAAGCCTATAGTTGTTTTCCATGTTGGCCTATAGGCCCAAACAACTTCTGGTAATTTTTTTCCCCAATATTTTCTATGAACAACTACTATTTTAGTTAGAATGCTTCAATTTCCCTGTTGGTCACCTCAACTTGGCCATTGGCCTTGCGGTGATAAGGAGTATAATTTGTGTGTCTTGTATTTTACTCATTTACTAGTGCTGCAACAAGAGTTGATGTGAATCGCGGCCCTTGATCTGTCACTATTTATCTTGGGACCCCATATCTTGTGAAAATTTCCTCATAAAGGAACTCCACAACCTTGTTATATCTTGCATGTTTCATGGCCTTAGCTTCTATCCATTTAGTTACATAATCAGTACATACCAATATATAAGACTTACCATTTGATGGAGGGTTGATTGGTCCTACAAAATCTAATCCCCACTTGTCAAAAGGAGTGATTACTACCTGAGGGAACAAGGGAATCTCATCAGATTCTGTTGGTCTTCCCATTCTTTGACATCTATCACATTTTCTGGCATAGCTTCTTGCATCCTTGTGGAGTGTTGGCCAGTAATATCCTATGTTCAAAATCTTCATTGTTGTCCTCTTGGTTGCAAAGTGTCCTCCACATGGTTCATTATGACATGCATACAAAATGTCATATGTATCATCTTCTCTCACACATCTTATCATGACATGGTCAGGTCCAGTATAAAACCAACATCCAACAATCTAAGAGAAAGGAAAATATCTTTCAATAAGTTCTCTTTTCTCTTTCAGAGAGAAGTTAGAAGGATTTCTACCTATAACCAAGTAATTGGCCATGTCATCATACCATGGAATTTGTACATTGAGAGAAAATAGATGCTCATCAGGAAAAGAGTCATCTATGGGTTGATTATCTTCTGATGTAGTTAGCCTTGAAATAAAATTTGCAACAACATTAGCCTTCCCTGGCTTGTCTACAATGGTTATATCAAACTCCTGCATCAACAATAACCATCTTGCCAATCTACCTATGATCAATGGTTTATTCATGAGGTACCTAATGGCTGCATGATCAATGTATACAAATATTTGGTAGCCCGTTATGTAATGTCTGAATTTGTTTAGTGCATAAATTACTACAAGCATCTCTTTCTCTGTCACTATATAATTGAATTCAGCTCCTTGAAAATTTTTGCTGACAAAGTAAATAGAATTTTCAACAACTCCCTCTTTCTATCCTAAGATTGTTCCTATGGCATAGTCTGATGCATCAGTTTGAATGTGGAAAGGAAGCTCCCAATTGGGTTCCTTAAGTATAGGAGCATTTGTCAAAGTTTCCTTCAAGTCAGTAAATACCTTGTCACAAGCTTCAGTTCACTGAAATTCAACATCTTTAGTGAGAAGAGTATACAATGGTGTTGCTACCTTGCTGAAATATTTGATGAATCACCTATAATATCCTACATGGCCTAGGAGACTCCTAACATCCTTATGTTTTGTAGGGGTAGGTAGATTTGTGATTACCTCAATTTTTGCAGGGTCTACTTGGATTCCTTTGTGGGAGATGTAGTGGCCAAGAACTGCACCTTCTTGCATCACCATGAAACACTTTTCACTATTTAAGGACAAGTTATGATCCTCACATCTCTGTAGAACTCTCTTGAGATTCTTCAATGCTTGATTAAAGTCAAAACCATAAGTGGTGTGTTGGTATGTGGTGACTGATGCTGCTATCCTCCTACGTTTTCGCGTCATCACTGAAAAAGGGAAAAATCAACGAAAAAGGAAAAATCCAATTTTGTAGAACCCAAAATCTGGAAGCTTCTAAGCTTGTTAAAAAGGGGTTCAGATGGGTGTTATAGTATGATGAAATTCACGATTATTCGCAAGATTGTAATAAGTTTTGCACTGGATAATAAGATTATTGGATGGCTACGATTTGGTGGATGTAGCCCGAATTGGGTGAACCATGTTAATTTTTTGTGTTATGATTTATTTTGTGTGTGTTTTAGTTTCTATGTTTATTAATTAAATCTGCATTTAATTGTTAGATATCTACCATTTCTAACCCTAACAAGTGGTATCAAAGTGGGTTGTGTTTCAATTATCGTCTGTAGGAAGGTCTCATGGTTGAGTGGGAGTCTCACGGTTGAGTGGGAGCAATGGTAGGAGAGGGTAAGAAGGTTGAGAAGTTTAATGGGAAGAACTATCAGTTATGGAGGATGTAGATGGAGGACTATCTCTATCAGAAGGATTTATGTCAGCCATTGGAATGGAAAACCAAGAAACCCCAAGCAATGTCTAATGAAGACTGGGAGATTTTGGATAGAAAGGCTCTTAGTAGTATTCGTTTATGCCTGGAACAATCGGTGGCATTCAATATTACAAAATCAAAGACAACTCAAGAGTTGATGGAAACCCTGGCGAAGTTATATGAAAAGCCTTCTGCTTCAAATAAGGTATTTCTTATGAAGTGTTTATTTAATATGAAAATGGTAGAAGGTGGGTCAGTTATTGATCATTTAAATGAGTGTAATACGATCACCAGTCAATTAACTTCTATAAAAGTAAAATTTTATGAAGTTAGGGCTCTTTTGATTCTGTGTTCTTTGCCTGAAAGCTAGAATAGCTTGGTAATGGCTGTTAGCAATTTTGTTTCTGGTTCGAATACATTGAAATTTGATGATGTTGTTGGTGTTATTTTGAGCGAGGAAACCCATAGGAAAAGGTCACATGGAACATCCACATTAGGCAGTGTTTTGAATGCAGAAAGCAGGGGCAGAACAAAGGAGAGAGGAAACAATTTTGGAAATTGTGGGAAGTCATGAGGAAAATCAAAGGACAAAAGGTCCCAATCTAGAGACAAGAGGGATTGCTAGTACTATGGTAAGCTGGGTCATTTGAAGAAAGATTGTTGGTCTCGAAAAATAAAAGGAGACAAAAAGGAAGGAAGTAAAGAGGAAAATTTGGTAAGTAATAAGTCTGATGAGAATGCTTTGATTCTTTCCCTTGATAATGCTGATGATTCTTGGGTGTTAGATTCAGGGGATTCATTTCATGCTACCCCCCATAGAAGTTATTTTCTTGATTATGTCCAAGGGTATTTTATGATAGTTTATTTAGGAGATAACGAACCCTATCAGATTGTTGGAAAGGGAAGAATCAAGATTAAGTTGCAGAATGGGAATCATTGGCTACTATGTGAGGTAAGGAATGTTCCAAAATTAAGTAGAAATTTAATTTCAGCAAGGCAACTAGATGATGAAGGTTGTGTTTTTACATTTAGTGATAAAAATTGGAAGGTCACAGAGGGTGCCTTAGTGGTAGCAAAAGGTGTGAAAGTAGGCACCTTATATCTTTGTACAGGTCATACTATTCCTTCTACTTTAATTGTTACAGAAAAAGATCAATGTTCAGGAACAGTTGCTACAGTTCAACAGGTAGAAGATCATACAATTGTTGTGGATTCTGAATCAGCACTGTGGCATAATAGACTTGGGCATATGAGTGCAAGAGGTATGAGAGTAATTCATTCAAATAATGTCTTACCAGGTCTAAAATGTGTTAATATGGATGATGAGCTCGAAATATGCTCATAATTTGAGTATTATGATGTATTTTTAATACCCTTACTCTTATTGCTAATGGTTGTTTTAACTCTTTGATTAAAGACTTTTTATCTAAAATTGGGTAGTATCTTGTAGCCACACATTCTTATATTCCTGCAACTTGACATCTCTATGTGTTTATATTAATTACCCTGTTTGACCTCCCGAATGATTGATATAATGCATATTTTTTTTGAATAATGAAATAGATTTAATATGTGATTAATGAATGTATATCATGTTGTTTTCCATGCGTGCTTTCTTTCGCTTCTGTTGCCTTGTGTATCGTAGGTTGTTGAAGGAAGCATGAATGAGTCAAGTGCAGCGGATCTCGACCTTGTAGTAAAGTCCATTTCTAGCACGACATCGAGGAAGTTGTTCCAGCGAAGACTCTCTGATTGGGTCATTGGGAAGAAATCTAAATGATCATTAATCTAGGAAGAGTGGAATGCTAAATTCTCTTTGAATCGTGTTGAACGGATATGCTTTCCGATAGGGACAGGCTTGGATTGAGACAATCATAATCTCAATGCTCTGGGTCTAACCTTTGATAACCCCCTTGGTGTCATTTCATCCACCATTCAACCTATAGGTCCTCTACTATTTTAGGTACCCCTGGTTCATTTCCAAACCTGCTATCATCTCTAATTTGTTGCTACCAAGCAATTCTAGGTGCTTCTCCTCACATTCACCATCTAGCCCTTAATAAGCTTAAAGACTAGTTAACCTCCAAACTCTTCCTAACCTCGTTTCAGGGGTGTGCATGGGTTTTCAAAGCTTCAAAACAGTCTGGGGAGGGTTCATGTCCAAGCATAGACCTTCTTTCTTCTATCGCTTTCATTAAACCCTAGTTTAGGGTTTGGGAAGGGCTACTAGGTTTGAGCCCCTTTTAGGTCTCCTCACACAAGGAAATTGCTTATCACTCCTCTCCTTCACCTAACTAGGCCAAACTTGCTTCTGTCACCCTAGCTCAAATTTGGAGCCCTTCAATATTTTTTTGGTTTTGGACCATTCTTCTGTTCGTACATAGGTGTACCTTGTTCTTACAAGAACTAGGGTTTTCTTTGCTTCTTTTCTTGGACTGTTCAGCTTGTTCCAACCTCCAAAAGACCAAACAAAGACTCTGCCTTCTTGACCACCATTGTGAAGGCCCCTGCAACCACTGCACACATTTGTTTAATGAAGATAGAACACCCCTGCAACATAGGAACTAATTTTGCACTATCTTTCCCTAACCGGGTGTTAACCAACTCGCCTAGGGAAAGCTTTTTAGCATGCTACCAACACTCTAAAAGACTTCCATATTTACATAATGTATAATGAGGGAGTCTAGCCTTGTTTCCACTGAACCCATACTTCTTGGCACAGTCAGAAAATAAGCTAGAACTCCATTTTTTCTGAGATTATCAGTCAAAACAGCAAACCAGAAAAACACAGTATTTACACAATAGAAGAAAATGATGGAGAAAATATCTAAAATTCCACAAATTTTTTTTAAAAAGGTTTCACTACATGCTATTCAACTCAACAAAGCTTTCCTCAATACATTTCTAGCAGCTATCACACGCAAGAAACATAAAAATTAGAAATTTCACAACAAAAATCACTGTTCTTTTATTACTCTCCTAGAAACTGCCAACATCAAAAGCATGTAACCTCTTCAAAGGTCGAGAGACACCTTTTACAATGCTTAGAAAATAGTTAGGTTTTCATTTTTAGCCTAAGAATTGCCAAAAGCTTGGTTTTGTAAAACACAGTGTGTTTTCCAATTTTTGACAGAAACTTAGGAAACGACCACAAAAAGGATTCCAACCTTATTAAAATTTTAACCTAAGAACCAAAATGTCCTCAAACACAATCTAAATGGTGTTAAAAACCATACACAACAAAATGAAATTGATTTTTAAAAGAAGACTTCAAAATATGCTTGCACCTTGGCAGGTGCTCCTGCACCATTCTCCACCTCTTAGCACAAAAATCGAGGAACTTGAGGTGGTAGCAGTGATAGATCAATGCCTAACTTCTTAAAATCAGCTTCCTCAACCCAGGTGGCCTCAAATTTAGGTTTGTTCCTCCATTTGACAAGGTACTCCATGTATACCTTGTGTCTTGTAGCCTTCTTCACCCTAGATTCTAAGACCTTCTCTGCCTGAGGCTTCTCTTGATTAGGAAGGGGTATATTACTGATGTATTTGAAGATTTCATGACTGTTCTAAACTTCATCACTGACTGTCCCCTTATACCTGATCAAATTAGCAACATTGAATACAAGAGATATACCCAAATCCAATGGAAGTTCTACCTTGTATGCATTCTTCCCATACTTGGCTAACACCTTGCATGGTTGTACTATTTTCATTTGCATTTTGGTTGGCATGCCCTTCTACAACCTAGATTTGTTAAGATGAACCATAACATAGTCACCTACTTGAAACTGCACATCCTTCCTTGATAAGTCAACTTTATCTTTCAATTTTTGTGTTGCTATTGTGATTGTCTTCTTAAACTACTCATGAATCTCCTTCATGGTCTGAGTGAAGTATTCTGCATGTCCACTCCTATTCTCTTGAGATCCAAGGTCTCTAAGTTCACAAACTCCTCTTGGGTGCATCCCATACACAACTTCAAAATGACTTTTTCCTGTAGTTCTATTGACACTGTCATTGTAGGCATATTCAGCTTGAGAAATCACCACATCCCATGTCTATCCATATTCCTTTGTCAAGCACCTCAGAATATTACCTAACACTCTGCTAACCACCTATGGTTGACCATCGGCCTGAGGATGGCAAGCTGATCCAAAAGACAGATTTGTTCCCAATATGCTCCATAGTGTTTTCCAAAAATGGCTCATGAATTTCACATACCTGTCTGATACAATCCTCAATGGCAATCCATGGATTCTTACAACTTCCCTGAAGAAAAGATGGGCAATGTAACTTGCATCATGTGTAGTCTTGCAAGGAATAAAATGACTCATCTTGTTGAATCTATCCACAACTACATAAATACTATCAAAACCAGTTTTGGTCTTAGGAAGACCTACCACAAAATCCATGCTCACACACTCCCATGGTCTGTTAGGAATAGGCAGGGGCTGATACAAACCAACATTGCTAGCTCCCCCTTTTGCTTTCATGAAAACAACACACTGTTCTACATATTTTCTGACATCTCTTGCTAACTTAGGCTAGTAATAGAACCTTTCAACTAGCTCTAAAGTTTTGTTAATACGAATATTCCCACTAAGACTACCATTGTGTTTCTCTTGGATCAGATTTTCCCTCATTGATCCTCTTGGGACACATAACAGATTACCCTTAAATAACAATCCATTTTGTAGAGTATACTCAGCCTATTGACTATGAAAGTGATTTTCAAAATCTGAACATACCTTGTAGGCTTCTGAGAAATCTTCATCATCACCATAGAGGTCTTTAAAACTCTCTAATCCAATGCTCTTCAGTTGTATTTCCTGCACTGTCAACATTCTCCTGCTTAATGCATCTGCCACCTTATTCATTTGTCCCTTCTTATGCTTGATGGTAAAATTGAAAGCTTGGATGTATTCCATCCATTTCAAATGTCTATTACTCAACTTCTCTTAGGTGTTGATGTAACTGAGTGCCTGGTTATCTGTGAAAACCACAAACTCTTTGGGAATAAATAATGCCTCCACTTCCTAAGGGACTACACTAAAGCATAAAGTTCTGGATCGTAGGTGGAGTATTTTTTCTTAGATTCATTAAGTTTCTCACTAAAGAAGGCTATAGGCCTACCTTCTTGACTAAGTACTCCCCCTACTACTACTCCACTTGCATCACACTCAACTATGAACAACTTATCAAAACTAGGAAATAACAAAATTGGTTGAGTTGCCACTTCTTGTTTCAGCTTTTCAAACCCTCTATCAGCTTCTTGGGTCCATTTAAACTTTGTTTTTAGACCACCTTTAATAGTATCTAGCACTGGTGCACATATACCACTGAAATTCTTGATAAATTTTCTATAAAACTAAGCTAAACCATGAAAACTCCTTACCTCTATTGTTGTGGTTGGTGTAGGCCAGTTTAGGATGGCTTCCACCTTGCTTGGATCCATCTTCAATGTACCTTGGGATACTACAAAGCCTAGATACACAAGTTCTTGTTTGAAGAACTCACACTTCTCAAGGTTGATTGCTAACTATTCTTCTTGCAGCCTTTTAAGAACCATCTCCACATGTTTCAAATGTTCTTCTGCTCTCTTATTGAAAATCAATATATCATCAAGGTAGACTACTACAAAAATCCCTGTGAAATCCTTAAGCACCTCATTCATTAGCCTCATGAATGTGCTAGGGGCATTTGAGAGGCAAAATGGCATCACTTTCCACTCATATAAGCCATTTTTCTTAAAAGTTGTCTTCCATTCATCACCTTCCTTAATTCTGATTTGATGATACCTGCTCTTAAGATCCAACTTGGTGTAATACTATGCTCCTCCAAGTATTCAATTATAGGTATTGGGAATCTATACCTAATGGTGATCCTATTGATTGCTCTAGAATCAGTACAAAGTCTCCACTTATCTCCTTTCTTTGTTGCTAAGACAACTGGGACTGCACATGGACTAATACTCTTTTGAATCAAGCCCTAATCCAACAACTCCTTCACTTGTCTAGCCACTTCAAGATTCTGATCTGGTGTGAGTTTTTATGCTGCTTTATTAGGTAAGGAAGCTCCAGGTATGAAATCAATTTGGTGGCTTATATCTCTCCTTGGAGCTAGGGTTGCAGGTGTACCATCACTAACAATTTTCTTGTACTTTTCTAGCAGCCTTTGAACTGTTTCTGGTATGACTGTCTTCTTAGCCTTTTCTTCCTCTTTGGACTACATTAAGAGCACATAACCTTCATTCCCTTGGTGTAGCTCCTTAATGAACTCCTTGCCACTGCTCAACATGATGTTTGGAACCTTGGATTGTCCTTCATCATCCTTAGTCAATGATTGCAACTTGAAGGTTCTTCCATCCTCCTTGAATTCAATGGTGTTCTCCTTCCCATGATATATAGCACCCCTATCATATTTCCATGGCCTGCCAAGTAGAAGATGGCATGCATCCATGGGTAGTACATCACAAACTAGCTTGTCTTTATAGCCTCCAATTGAAAATTCTACTATGACCTGCTCATTCACCAAAACACTCTGACCTTTATTCAACCATGTGACCTTGTAGGGGTTAGTATGAGGTACCTTCTGCAACTTCAGCTTAGTTACTACCTCCTCAAAGATGATATTATTTGTAGAACCAGAATCTACAATGACCTTGCATACCTTTCCAAATATCTTGCACCTTGCTCTAAACAAAGCTCTCCTTTGCTTGGGTTCTTCCTTGACTAGTTGTCTAATCAACACTCTATTAGACATCAAATTTTCTCCTACTTCTAATTCTATATGACTGATCTCAGGTGATTTTATATTCATGGTGTCCTCTTGTGCATAGGCTACTCTCTTTTCATTGCTTGAAGAAGAAGCTTTCTCCAGGCATCTATAAGCTAGATGACCTAGCTGATTGCATTGATCACATTTCATGGTGGCAAAGTAAGAGTTACTTCTGCCTGCTCCTCTTCCTCTCTTTGAACCTCCTTGGGGTCCTCTTCCTCTATTAAATCCTCCTCTTGATGATGTTTCACCTCCATACTCAGTAAGCTTAGATTCTCCATGGTTCCTTTGATCATTACCTCTACCTTGCTAACCTCCACGCTGTCCTCTTTGATCTCTTTGATCTCTACCTTTGCCTCAGCCTCTAGAAGATTGATCTTGCCTCCTCTTGTTCCTTTCCTCTATCTTGATAGCCAACTAATAACATTGGTGTACAGTCTTGGGACTTAATAAGGCCATTTCCTCTTGGATATTCCACTTCAAACCATTGAGATACCTAGCCACTTTGAGGCTCTCATCCTCTGTCACATTGGACCTCATACAAAGCTTTTGAAACCCCTCAATGTAAGTGCTAACATCTTGGTCTTTTTGCCTTAGGCTTTGCCTCTTCTTGTGCAATTGGATCTCATAATCATCTAGAATGTAGGCTTCTTTCACTTTAGCAACCATTCCTTTCCAAGTTGCTATGGGCTACTTGCCTTCTTTCTCCCTTTCAGTCTGGATGAACTTCCACCATGTCAAAGTTGATCCTCTCAATCTTGACTTAGCAACCTTCACCTTTTGAGATTCAGTGACTCCATCACACTCAAAGTGATTCTCCATGCCTTTTATCCAGTCCATTACCAAATTAGGTTCCATCTTTCCACTGAATAGTGGTATGCCTTCAAGTGCTTTCCCACTCAAGGCTTTCAATGCCTTCAAGAAAGGCTCCTCCTTCAAAACAGGATCAGGTACAGGGGTCTTATCCTCCTCTGCTATCTCTTCTTCTTTTGGCATTCTTCCCTCAAACTGTGCACTTCTTACTACTATCTCCAGTTGGGATATTCTTTCCCTCAACTGCTTATTGTCTTCTTCTTGCTCTTCAACAATCTTTTCCAGTTTTGCATTGGTCACCATGGTGGAAGAATCACTTAACTCAATGTCTGACATGCAAGACTTCTTTCCCAAATCTTTCACTACTCTGATACCAATCTGATAGGGATAGGCTTGGATTGAGACAATCACAATCTCAATTCTTTGGGTCTCACCTTTGATAACCCCCTTGGTGTCATTTTATCCACCATTCAACCTGTAGGTCCTCTACTATTTTGGGTACCCCTAGTTCATTGCCAACCCTACTATCATCTCTAATTTGCTACTACCAAGCAATTCTGGGTGCTTCTCCTCACATTCACCATCTAGCCCTTAATAAGCTTAAAGACCAGTTAACCTCCAAATTCTTCATAACCTCGTTTCAGGGGTGTGCATAGGTTTTCAAAGCTTCAAAATAGTCTGGGGAGGGTTCTTGTCCAAGCATACACCTTCTTTCTTCTATTGCTTTCATTAAACCCTAGTTTAGGGTTTGGGAAGGGCTACTAGGTTTGAGCCCCTTTTAGGTCTCCTCACACAAGGAAATTGCTTATCACTCCTCTCTTTCACCTAACTAGGCCAAACTTGCTTCTGTCACCCTAGCTCAAATTTGGAGCCCTCCAAGATTTTTTTGGTTTTGGACCATTCTTTTGTCCATACACAGGTGTACCCTGTTCTTGCAAGAACTAGGGTTTTCTTTGCTTCTTTTCTTGGACTATTCAGCTTGTTCCAACCTCCAAAAGACCAAACAAAGAATCTACCTTCTTGACCACCATTGTGAAGGCTCTTGCAACCACTGCACACATTTTTTTAATGAAGATACAACACCCCTGCAACGTAGGAACTAATTTTGCACTATCTTTCCCTAACCAGGTGTTAACCAACTTGCCTAGGGAAAGCTTTTTAGCATGATACCAACACTCTGAAAGACTTCCATATTTACATAATGTACAATGAGGGAGTCTAGCCTTGTTTCCACTGAACCCATACTTCTTGGTACGGTTTGAAAACAAGCTAAAACTCCATTTTTTTTGAGATTATTAGTCAAAATAGCAAACCAGAAAAACACAGTATTTACACAATAGAAGAAAATGATGGAGAAACTATCTAAAATTCCACAAGAAATGTTTAAAAAGGTTTCACTACATGCTATTCAACTCAACAAAGCTTTCCTCAATACATTTCTGGCAGCTATCACATGTAAGAAACAAAAAAATCAAAAATTTCACAACAAAATTCATTGTTCTTTTATTACTCTCCTTGAAACTGCCAACATCAAAAGTATCTAACCTCTTCAAAGGTTGAGAGCCACCTTTTACAACGCTTAGAAAATAGTTAGGTTTTCATTTTTAGCCTAAGAAAGGCCAAAAGCTTGCTTTTTTAAAACACAGTGTGTTTTCCATTTTTTGACAAAAACTTAGGAAATGACCACAAAAAGGATTCCAACCTTATTCAACTTTTCACCTAAGAACCAAAAGGTCCTCAAACACAATATAAATGGTGTTCAAAACCCTACACAACAAAATGAAATTTATTTTTAAAATAAGACTTCAAAATATGCTTGCACCTTGGCAGGTGCTCCTACACCACTTTCATTTATGAGAAGTTTGCTCCTTGGTTTCAGGATAAATTTATGTCCACATATTTCTCTGTTAGAGTTAGGTAGTTAGTTTCTTTTTTGATATAAATAAGTGTTCCTCCTGTGCGAGTTAGTAAGTAGAGTATGTAAAAGTTAGTATTATAATAAGAATCGGAGCTTTGTGCTAGTTTTCTTAGAAGCAGAACAATCAATATATATGACTCCAGTCTATCAATAAAAGCTAATGAAGTTTTGAGTTCAATACTTGCATAAATTAGTTGATGCTTGCTAAGGGGGCCCACTTAGTGAGTATTTGTAGTTAGTTGTTTATTTCTTGTTGATTATAAGTTAGATTTCATTCTTGAAAGTTTCAGCGCAAACTCAATCTTATATTGTTCCTGCAGCATCAGGAATCCATCCCTGTGTTTGTTCTTGTAGCATAAGGCCAGTTCATAGTTTATTTCTTAGTAATAGTTATCATGATTTATGCTTTGATTAAGTTATGTTTAAGTTAAGAAGAATTTACATTACATCCCTGCAGCATAGGTAGAATTCCTTCAAAGCATTTATTTCTGGTAAATTGTGACTAAAACTGGTTCTTAGTGTACGTAAAATGTCGCTCCATTTCAAGTATACGTTCCCTGGTTTGACAATGTAAATGAATGACCATAAGAAGATATTAGTCACCTGCTGGAATGTCCAATTCCTAGGTTAGGATTTTTTGTGACTTTTATATCCTTTTATGGACCAGACCATTTTTGGCATCGTTGTCGGGGATGGTGTCAAGCTAAGAACCTATCATAGTCATTGTTAGCAGTAATTTAGTATGTTATTCAAGAATTTTCAAAATTTCTTCAATTTACCATTCATTCTATTACATGCATAGAAGAAGAGACGCTTTGGGAAGATTCATCCCTAACCTTCCATTTAGTGATAACAATCCTAAACCAACTTATAATCTATTTGAGGAAGGAGGAGACCAAGATATCAATCCGTTTGTTGCAAACCTGCTTGTTGAACTGCCATTTGATCTAGCTAACGAAGAACCTGAAGAAAATCCATTTTCTTTGATACTCCATCAAGTAACTATGGCACACAATCCACCTAATCAACCTCTTGATTTTGAATTCCCCATCATTGCTCAACAAGATAATAATTACCTTAAAAATATTCCTTCTTCATTACTTCCCAAGTTCTATGGACTAGTTACAGAGGACCCAATAACTTTCTTGTTTGAGTTTGACATCCTTTGTTGCAGCTATGATTACACTTCAGATGCTCACAGGCTGAAGTTGTTTCCTACTACCTTGAAAGACGAAGCTCTTAGATGGTTAATGAGTTTGGGAAGGGGTGTTGTTGATAGTTGGGCAGCCATGCAAAAAATAATTCTTGAGAAATACAAGGAATATTGTAAGAGTGGTAGTAAGGGTGATGATATATTCAGAATTCAACAAAAGGAGGATGAAAGCCTGGAAGACTATATCTCAAGATTCTTGTTTTCCCTGAAAAATAATTCAGACCATACTCTCAATGAAGAATCTCAAAAATTAATTTTTCTAAGGGGAATCAGTGATACCTATATAGATGCCCTGGACCTGATGGGAGGAGGAGATATAACCCAAGTGTCTTGGGATGATATCAAGAAAATATGTCTCAACTACTCTCCAGCAATTGTTAAGAAGGGTAGAGGTCATCAAGATACAGTGGGAAAGTCTTCTACTAGTGGAGTTTCACAGATGGAGATCACAAATTTGCTATCTGACTTCAAGCAGGATATCATAAACAACATGGCTACATAGTTGGATACTATGCAAGCTCAAAAGAAACATGAGGAAGTTAAAGCAATCTTGGCTGAGTTTTGTCCACATTGCAGACAAAAGAAATGTGACTACAGATGTAAGATGGTGGTTAACCAGGAGGATAAGCAGTTACTTATTGATTTTAAGATAGTAGAGGGTGATGATGACCAAGTATTCTTCATCGCACAAAGGTGACCATGGGCTCAAAGATAAGGTATGCCTCAAGACCCTTTGACTTTTGGTAATCCTTATTCTAATTACAATAACCAATGGCAACCTACATATGGCCCATCACCACCTTGGAATACTTCTCAATCACACTGGCCTAACTATCAGAGTCCTTAATGCCAATCTCCTCAAAGGGGTTGGTAGCAGCCACAAGGATGATGGACTCCACCCCCAGGTAACTGGCAGCAAAATCCTCAATGGAGAGGTTCTCAGCAATGGCAAAACCAATCCCCTAGATCCATGCAGCTTCAGCAGCCACAACCTCAGACCCTCATGCCACCTCCTGCAACACTTGTAACAAATATTGGCCCTCCAAAACAAATTCCTATGCCTGATCAACCATTTCCAAATCCTAATAATAAGCAGCAACAACAATAGCCTATGTATCTTATAGAATCCAATCAGTATCCAGCTTACACCCTGAATATTCATGATATCCATCTCAGGTCTGGAAGCACTCTCCCTGCTCCATAGTCACCTGTAATTATAGAGATTCTATATTTTTCCTCTAAACAACCTACTGATCCTACAATACATATACCTGTATTAGATATAATTTCTAAGAATCCTATCCTCCAACATCAGGACAAACCACCTTTTCCTCAAAGATTGCAAATTACTACATCTAAGTGTATGGAAGAGCCTACTTTTGATATTTTGGATCAGCTAAAGAATGTACACATTCAAATTCCCCTTTTTCAAGCCATTAAAGATGTCCCAATTTATGGAAAAGCCATTAAGGAGGCCTTTTTAAAAAAACCAGGAAGAAAGAAAAAATATTCCCAAACTATCCATGTTTTAGGACAGTTGGCTAATATTATGTTAGGGAAGGTAGTCATTCCAAAATATGTTGACTCTGGGAATCCTAAGGTAAAAATAAATATTAATGGTCAGATAATAAATAATTTTTTGATAGACCTTGGTGCAACCATCAATGTAATGACCAAGCATACTATGGAGTATTTGAATATTTTAAACATTCGGTCTACACCTACCATCCTGTAGCTTGCTGATAGTCCCACAGTAACACCTGATGGAGTGGTAGAAGATGTTATTGTCATCCTTGAGTCTTAGGAATACCCAATAGATTTCACCATATTGTCCACTAAGGAAACTTTGGGAGGATATCCTATCATTCTAGGTAGACCATGGCTAGCCACAACTGATGCTCTTATATGATGTCATTCAAGAGACATGACAATTTTTTATGGTCAATCCAAAAAGAAATTGGCATTATACCCACCTGCCCAGCCTCAACCAGACTTGTCTCAACCAATTTGGCCAGATTTAGGAGAGGAAACTGAAGAATTCAATTCATAGCTAATGATGCTGCAAACTAATCTCTTTTCACAACTTCAGACTGAGGATGACCTGCTTTTACACATTTTGCAGTCCAACTCTGATCTGAGTAGCCCATCTGTTCCAGATAATTGTCCTCAGCAGTGTTTCCTATAGCAACTAAATTATGAGAGCTACCACCTGAATCTCCTTTAGTTTATCACAATTTGCTTCCATATGAAATACATACACTACTTTTATCAGCAGCCTCCATGAATGATCTTACCAAGCAAGTAGAAGTGTCTCCAAGATGCAATCTGGACATCAATAATAAGCTGCATCAATCTCAACAAGC